>JAHWFP010020142.1:0-20058 GCA_023313725.1 Lithobius niger
AGTGTGAAGTTGCCCTACATAATTGTGTTCTAACTATTTCTATCGCTCGCATGATTAAAAGGATAATAGACCCAGTAAAGCAACATCCGTAAACCTCAACGTCCGTTGGTGCCGCTGTCCGTAAACCTCAACGTCCGTTCGCGCCGTTGTCCGTAAACCTCAACGTCCATTGGCGCCGTTGTCCGTAAACCTCAACGTCCATTGGCGCCGTTGTCCGTAAACCTCAATGTCCATTGGCGCCGTTGTCCGTAAACCTCAACGTCCATTGGCGCCGTTGCTCGTAAACCTCAACGTCCATTGGCTCCGTTGGCTGTAAACCTCAATGTCCATTGGCTACGTTGTCCGTAAATCTCAACGTGCAATGGCTCCATTGTCCGTAAACTTCAACGTCCATTGGCTCCGTTGTCCGTAAACCTCAACGTCCATTGGCTCCATTGTCCGTAAACCTCAACGTTCATTGGCTCCGTTGTCCGTAAACCTCAATGTCCATTGCTCCGTTGTCCGTAAACCGCAACGTCCATTGGCTCTGTTGTCCGTAAACTTCAACGTCCATTGGCGCCGTTGTCCGTAAACGTCAACGTCCATTGGCGCCGTTGTCCTTAAACCTCAACATATGTTTGCGCCGTTGTCCGTAAACCTCAACATCCGTTTGCACCGTTGCCCGTAAGCCCCAACGTCCATTGGCTCCGTTGTCCGTAAACCTCAACATCTGTTGGCGCCGTTGTCTGCGAACCTCAATGTCTGGTGGCACCGTTGTCCAAAAACCTCAACGTCCGTTGCCACCGTCGTCCGTAAACCTCAACATCTGTAGGCACCTTAAACCTCAACATCCGCAAGAGCCATAAACCTTAATGACTGCAAGTGCCGTAAACCAAAATATTTATAGGCATTGGAAACCAAAACGCGTATAGGCATTGTAACCCTCAACGTCTCAACAAAATGTGCTTTCAGGTCGACTGACAACAAATCCCGCAACAACATATCAAACAGCACTTTAATTTACGGCCATATCACCTCCATGCCTTGTTCACATAAAAACATTAAAAAAAAAAACAGACATAAAATCAGGGCACAACTAGTCACGCTAGTGCAGCTGAGCAGTCGAGTCGAGGTCTCCAAAGCAAGTGTGTGCCAGTTTGAATAAAGGCCCTGACCAATGTATGCGTGGGACGAAAAAAAAACCGCTGGTCTGAGAACCACGGCTTTAGAATGGCGCTCTGTTTGCACAACGTCACCAAAGTGAATTGAGCACTAATATTTCGCACAACTAAAGTAATTATAAAAACTGCCCATTCCGGTTGAAGTAGAAGCCATTACACAACGAAACTCGCGAAGCCATGCCGTTTAGTCCACTAGTGCTTCCTGTCAACAAAATGGAGAAGCCATTTTTTCTTCTTTTTTTTTTTAAGTAACCTTGGAACATGGAATGCGGCAAAGTACGTTTATTGATTCCAAGTTAGAAAAGGTTTCTTTCTTATTCAGGTCACGTTTAATAGCTTAGTAATTGATCGTGCCAATTGTTACTGCAATAAGAAAAAAAGGTAGAAAAATGTTGGCAACACTTTACCACTTACGATGGAAAAAACATAAAGGAGACCTGGAGGTTTAAAGGCAGTGGCACATCGTGGGGAGGGGGGGGGGGGGGGAGGGAGGGGGGGAAGGGAGTCAAAGGGGAACACCAATAAAAAAGAAAAATCAAAACTTGAGTAAAATTGGGTAAACAAACAAAAAAGTCTAATCCGCGATTGAAAAAATAAAATGTTCCCAATCGAACATCCTACGATATGAAATTATCTATTCATATGGTCAATCAGGTATCGGTTATAGGTGCCGGGACCGGGAGAAGGAGGGGTGGCATGGCCCCTCCATTTTTTGGCAGCGACCTATAATGGCTCCCCTCAGTTTGAAGAAACCGGGAGAAAAATTCTTTCTAGTTAGCTTTACACTTTAACGTGGTTCTGATGTTTTCATTTCTGTTTTCATTAAGAAGACCAAGACGCATGAAACGTCACTCACGGGCCACGCGAATTGAGACAGTCAGCTAGTTCGCACCACGTTCGCACAAGGCCGAAAAAGCTGTGCATTCAATGAGTAAGTCTCGTAAGCGAAATTTCCTAATTCTGTAAAGACAATCTTGAGATCTGACGCCCCTCTTCCCCACGTACTCTGATGGCATTTGGCCTCCTAATCTTTTTGACGACAGGGGCCCGACCCTGGTTTCGACACCCGTTTGCTCAACCGGAGTCCCTAAATGCCGAAAGCACATAACAAAAGGCACAATACGACTGAAAATTCCTAAGACTCCAAATGTTCGTCAGGCGTTGCACCCATTCTTAAGTTCTATTCACTTGAAATAAAACTTAGCGTATTATTCATTCAGGGGTTGACGTCTCTGGTTTTGATATGTGATGTGAATACCGTTCAAGGCACGAATGGATCCTGAAAATTTAAGTAAGCTTGATTTTGGGGAATTTCGACCTTTTGGGACTCGGGAGCATTGTCCCGTCTGCCTTAGCCTAGCTATGACTGTAACTACCATGATGCAGTTCGACTAGAAATGCCTTTATAAAAGATTTTGTTACATCGCACCAGTCATTAACGCAGATGGTGCCTATGAACTTGAAAATTCCTATTGTGGAATTGCGTCGTTTCTGAACTGCCTTGTTGTGAAATGTTAACTTGAACAAAGTTTCTGTTAAGATGAAACAAAGGCAGGGTACTACCATCGAGTGATCACATACGGTGGAGGAGCAACAAGATGGAGGGACAAAAAAACAAGACTGGGAGTAAGGCAAAATCATTGAAATACCAGAGCCACCTGGTTGATTTCTGTTTCTATTGCCTCAAAAAATATACATTACCTAACCTTTTAGCATTCTCCTTCTCCCAATGCTGTTAGTACTAGCGATTAGTGTTGTGGAGTCTATATGAGCTTCGAGTCATCTTTTACTCCTCTAAGTGCCCAGTTGGCAGCACAGAGGGTGGGAAAAAGGTAATGTATATTTCATTAAGGCAATAGAAACAGAAATAAACCAGGTGGCCCTGATATTTCAATGTTTCTAATGCCAAGAAAATATTCATTACCTGATCTTTTAGCATTACACAGACCTCATCAAAGGCGGTGGGCGCCAACTTGACGGCGCCCCCTTGGGTAGCGCATGTGTCCCCTAAAAGAAGAACTTTGCAAACGATAAGGAAGATAAGGGCGACGGGATCGACTGCTTAAGTGGATCAGAAAATCTGTTTAGCGGCCACAAAGGTACCGAGACGGTAAGAGTCCCTCGGCTTGAGCTGAGTTGTGAAAACAGTCGGGCTGCTCCAGGAAGCAGCCTCCCTAATATCCGATATAGGAATGTTGCCATAATGGGGCCAAGACGTAGAGATAGCACGTAGTTCATGAGCGGCGACTCAAATACCTTGATCAGCACAGTTGACATCAATAGCAGTGTAAGCCTGAAGGATCACGGTTCAAGTAGAGATCATGCCAGCCAAAGGGAAGAAAATGCTGGGATCGGTCTCTGCGAATAGGCTTCGACGCTTTGAGGTAGAATCGGAGGGCTTGTACAGGACAGATGTTGCGCTCAGGTTAGTCGCCTAGTATATTTGATAAGGCCGGATTAATGAAGGGTGAGGACCATTCACTAGGTTTTCTAAGTTTTGGTTTTGGTTCTGAGGGGTGAGAGTGACGCCAGATTATTGTCAAGGAAGAAATAGTCTGCAGGTGTTGCAGAAAGAGCCTGAAGTTCGCTACAACCAAGGCAAGCGGCTAAAGCGACAAGGAAAAACCGCCTTACGGGTCAGATGGCTTGAGTTTACAGGAGGACAGTGGCTCATACGGAGGAGCAAGAAGCGAAGTGAGGACCATAGACAAATTCCAGTCCAGGAACTTGCTTCGATTTTGAAGGACTTGATAAGGGCAGAAATCCGGAAGTCATTTAGGAGCCCAAGGCCACCTGCAGCCCTGAAGACCGTGTTGAGCGCAAACCGATAGACTGGGGTGGTGGTGCCTCGAAGGCCGTCAGTGAAGATCGTTTAGGAACGGGAGGAAGTGTGGAACAGAGAGATCGAGTGGGTCGATGCGCCACGGTAAACACCAATGAAACCATCGTCACCAATGACCGTCGTAGATTTTGTTGGCAGAGGACCGAATGGCTTTCGAGGCGATCTGCGAGGTCTGTTCTGTAGAAATTCCTGTCGCTTTGAGTAATCAGACGATGGTAGCCACCCGTGTAGCTGCAAGGACTGGGGGCGGTGGTGGAACACGGTCCCTTTGTGTAGGGACAGGAGATTGGGAGAGACCAGCATTCGCCGAGGAGGATCGATGAGGAGATCGATTAGTAGAGGGAACCATGGTGTCGCAGGCCAATAAGGTTGTCCGGTGCTATCAGGATGAAGAGACCCGGGAATCGAAGAATCTTGCGCAGGATCAGAGGAACAAGCTTGGGGCGGCAGGAACAGGTAACTGAACAGGTCGTTTCAGGACAGGGTGAGGGCATCCATGCCCCAGGCAGGCTTCTGGAACCATGAGAATGGGGAAGTCTGGCATTGAGACTCGTTGCAAAGAGGTCGAGAAAGGGTCGACTCCAAATGTTGAAAAGAGATTCGTAGATGAACATCTTGAGAGTCTATTCTGTCAGAGGGGATCGCCGGGAGGGTGAGTCAGCAATGACGTTGCAGTTGCCTGGGATGTGTGGAAGAAGAGTCGTGTGAAGAGATACGCAAAGACTGAAGATTTCCGAGGTGATGTTGTGAAGGGCGCGGGAGACTGAGCCCTCTCCCCCCCCCCCTTCTGGAGATAGGCGACTGCTGTTGTGTTGTCGACGTGGACCTGGACGGCTCGATTCGTAACGAGATGGCGAAATTGCTGAGACTGAGTAGGACCGCATGTTGTGGGATCCCCAGCCCTAAAGAGACGTGTCGGTAATGAGATGAAGGCTGGGAAGGGGCTCATGGAGAGCCCCACTGTGTGAGATGGTGGACGTCCAGCCACCAAAGTAGGGAGAGGTAAGATCGGGGAATGGCAGCATCGAAGACCTGGGGTTGGAAGAAGGTACTGAATCGGACCATTCGTCGATGCGAAATGATGTAATGGGTGGACAATCCATCACCTGTAAAGAACGAGCTGAGAGAGCGTCTCGATGAGAGAGTTGAGATCCATCAGAGTGTAAGAGCATAAATTGAGGAAGGAGCGGATTTTGGTGAGAAGACCGGACAACCTGTCTGGGGATGGCATAATGATGGCTCGGGTCGTTGAGCCGGGGTTACAAGAGATTTTGATAGATTGACACTGAAACAGCGAAGCAGACGTGGCATAAAGTCGCGGTTGTGTAGGAGCTGAGACGCATCTTGATGAGGGAGGACCCAGTCGTCGAGCTATGCACTTGCCTGAAAATCGTCACAATGTGTTGTCGTAGATCAGTCGGAAGAGGGGCCGGACATACGCATGAAGCAGAATGCGTCCGCTAGATCCACAGAAATTGTCCAATCATGAGAAAACAAAGAGCATCGGGTGGTTTCCATTGTTTTCATCTGGAAGTGGGGGTTGACAATATATTGATTTAAGGGTTGGAGAAATAAAGCGAAAGCCCCCTGTGTTTGGGACAGAAAAATTCGGCTCTAAAACTCCAACCGCACAGGATTGGGAGCTGCTCGGATGTCATGATTTGCCAGCAAGTCTAAGATCTCGCATTGAAGGGGAACCGAGGGTCGCGTGGCGTAGCCCAAGGAAGAGATCGGACAGGCAAAGAGCTGTGGAAATGAGGATGGAAACAGTGGTACACAATGGAGAGCACAATGGTGTCGGAGATAAAGTCCTACCACACCGAGAGGTAATATTGTAGGCGCCCTCCAACAAGAAGAGGCAAGGGGTAAATCAGTGCTGGGATCGGTTCCGTTGTCAGAGACCAGGGGAAGAGTTGCGGTTTCGACGGTCGGGAGTTGTGCTTTGGCCAGAGGGGCGACTGCAACCACGACCCTGGCCTGAAGCTGCAAAGGGCAAACAGTCCTGACGTCGGGGGGAACGAGCGGATCGGTCCGTGTGAGGTGGAGACCGGGAACCTAGTGTTCTTAAGAGTTATGATGTGGGAAGGTAGGACCGCGAGGAAGCTGAACAGGTTTTAGACGAACAGGCTTGGGCTTACGGGTAATACCAAGGTTGGGTGCCAACTTGTGTACGAGCCCCCGAAACAATGCATCGGACTCATGTATTGGCTGATTCCAGAGAACGTGACGGGTGGAATCGTGTAGATTAGGAGCCGTGTTGAGGACTACATCCCGAAGCAGAAGAGTAGAGTTAAAAAGGGCTCAAGTGAGCCAGTTCATGGAATGGTACGTGGTGAAACAAGCTTTGCGAAAGACCTGGCTAATGAGGTAAGCAAGGTCGTTTTTATCGGCGGACGGAGGAACTGCGGAGAGCTTATCACAAAGAGTGTTTGCGGCGGTGTTGAGGACGTCGGCCTGGGAAGCTGCCCGAAGCCCAAGTCGGACTAGACGATCGTTGTCACGGAGAACCGAGGAGGGACCCAATACTTTACGGGGAAGGAACAGAGAGGTCCCGAAGTCCATCTTCACATCGGCCGTGAGGACTGAGGATATGTATCGAAACTCTTGGGGTTAGCAGTTCCGTCGCCCGTGGGGTGGAAGAAGACGATTCACGTCCTGGTCGTGGAGGCAGATGCTCCTTGTCCAATTCCAACGGGACGCCTTTGCCAAGTAGCACGCCTCCTGTGCGGAGCAGTGTGGTAAGTAGTGTCGCCGATTGACCGACCGCCTCTGGTTCTGACGGAGAGGCGGTCGCGAAGGCCAAAACCGTTGCCTGTGGATAGACCACGATTCTTGCTAGGCTGATCTGCCTGAAGTGAAGATTTGTATAAGAAACAGCCCAGAATGATGTTTTCTACTGTCTTTAATAAATCCGAAAGTGGGATCTCGGAAGGGTCTGGTTCCCCTTGGTAAGGAGCCTCGAAGTGAGCGAGTCGTGAAGAGGGGGTCAGTGGAGGTAACCGAGACACAAGCATTATCGTCGGCAGAAATAAGATCATTGGCTAAGTCTGGAGGAAGCGGGTGAGTCGGTCGGGCTGGCTGAATCGGTTATAAACCAGAAGAAGCCGGGTGAGGTGGTCCCGGGGTTGCGAGGGGAGAAAGGCAAGCCTTCTTGGTGGCAGAGGCAACGCAGTCTTCCGTGTAGGATGACGTAGCCGAAATCGATGGTGGGATCGGTTGTTTACGCTTGAAGGAGCGTAGTGCTGATTCCATGAGTTTATGAATGCGTTCCCTGGAAAGGGGATTGCTATGGTGTTCGACGGTCACAGAGTGGGAAGTTGTCAAGTGCTTAGAGGATCAGGAAGAAAGGTCAAGCGGGTTGCAAGATGGTTTGGAAGATAAGCATTTCGCAGCCGCCTTAAGTGCTTTAACTTGAAGTTTGAGGCAGGCATAAGCATTCTTGACCTGAAAGAGCTGGTCCTGGAGGGATCATAATTCGGACGCGGATCGGGGCTGTCCGCACTGTAGCGGAGACGTGGTTGCAGTATCTGGAGTGGAACCAGGAATCGCAGTGGAACCGGTCGCAGGAGGATCAACGATTGGGGCAGCGGCTGAAAGAGCGTTGTCTCCCAGAAAGGGTGGACAAGCCGCAGACAGGGTCGAAAAATTCAGAAGTGGCGGTTCCATAGAAGGTGAGTCGGTCAAGGGAGCAGGAGAGGCCACCCTGGCCAGGGAATCGCGAGAAGCACCCTTGGTACGTGGCATCACAGGGGAACCGTGGTTCACAGTAGCAGATAACAGCACGTCCGACGTGGTCGGGGCGTAGAGAAGAAAAAATGATGACTCGATAGACGGCCAGGCTTACGTAGACCGATGCTGCGCAGTAATGCGCGCAATGGGTAGCGGAGCATTATGGACTCCAGAACTCTAATCTCTAGTAACAACAGCCTTGAGAGAAGGAGAATGCTAAAAGATCAGGTAATGATATTTTCATGGCATTAGAAATATATTTTCTGGGGGAAACGGGCAAATTTTTTATCCCCCTTCCAGCCAGATAAAAATTTACCAACTTTATTTTTTCCGCACCTAATACAGCTGAAATTTTACTACTCCACTTAAGCCAACTTTATCAGGCATACGCCCAGAGGTTCCTTTTTTTGTATAGGTGAATTTGTAATTCGTGTACCTTTTTATGGCATGCAAAAAGCCATTCCTCTTCATGTTTCCTCAAACTACGGGTGAATAATTGTTGACTTACCAGCATTGTTAGCATTTCTTTATTCTTCAGCCTATGCCGTGCGGCTGGCGTTTGCCGATTTCCAAAATATTCGCCAAGTTAATCCCACCGACTAATAGTTCGAAAGGTTAAATGAAAACTAGAACATTGTTATTTTCGGTTGCAATATTCAAGTTTTCATTTAACGTTTAAGTATTATTCGGTGCGATTAACTAGGCAAATGTTTTGGTGTGTTGATATCATTCCTTTGAAGTGCCGAACTTGGCGGTCTTTTTTACCAGTTTTGGGTTTTGATACCACTTCCTTTTTTAAATTTGTGTAATAGACTTAACTAGCCTGCAGCTACGTAATAATGTGCACAACAATAGCTTACTTGATTGGAAAAATAGTGGCCATTTTTCCAATATTTGGGAATTTCATGTAACTCTTGAGACGCCGTACCATTTTCAATTTATTGGCCTCTATCAGTTTTTGGACTTATTTTAATTTTTTTTATTTAGTTCATAACACTCATTTGTCAGGCCGAACCTTTGATATTTTGTTAGTTTTCGTGAATTGGATGTAGAGACAAATTCTCTGGCAACGTTGTTTAGATTTGTTATGACACACTAGCATGTGTCTAGATACGCACATCAATATACACGTTGTCATTGTCCGAATTTGGTCGTTCAATCAAGAGACGATGCCGACAATACTAACAATGGTAATAACTTCATACTTACGCACCCTCCCACACCATTCCCGTTACACCCCGATGCTGTAAACCAGAAAAGGCATGCAGTTTGTATCGTACTGCAGCCATTTGTCCAATTTCATGGCTGGAAGCCTTCCCGTATATTCAGTATCGGTGAATAATCATCCTATAGGAATTAACATGGGGATGAGCGGACTAGAAGTAGCAAGCTAGCTAGTTTTAACACATTTGCAACGTTATTGAGGGCCAGATTTTGTATTTAAAGCCAGTTAGCTGAAATTCCTACACGAGTTAATTTTTGTCGGGTGGGTCATTGCTCTCCATTTTACCACAATTTAAGCTTTTGTACCGCATTATTATTTTTCTCCAAGTACCTGAAATGTGCCAACTATGCTTCAGGATAAGGTATTTACTCTATGGCATCGCGTTACAATGGTTTACGTCCTCGACAATTGAATTGATGTGATGTTTATTGCCTAACTTGGCGCGAACACACTAGTATGTGTCTAGATATTCGTTTAGCTGAAACACGGATTTTTTTTTACCCATCAACAATTAAATGTTTAGCAAAGACATAAGTGCACGAAGAATGGACCTGGTGTTTGCTGATTGGCATTGCTCCTACTTTCAATGTTTAAAACAATGTAAAACAATAAAACTGATCGTTCAGGATCCCATAACTCCGGAATGGCTCGACCAATTGAAAAAGTGGTCTCTTTGAGAATTAAGGAACCAGGAAATTTCTGGCATAGATCATGTTTCAGATTTTAGGTAGGTGCAGTAGTTCTTTTCAGAAACTGTAGCACACCGGAACAACAAGTGAGTTGAACAGTTTTCAAATTTACGTGTGGCTCCCTACGTTTACTCTTGCACACAATTGCATAATTTTCGGTATGAATATACATTCCACACTTATGTACTATCTGGCCACGTTTGGTCGAAATATATTGAATAGAAACGGAGATATTAATTGTTTTAGTTTTCCTGGAACGAGGACTTCAATCATACATATAGCATAGGGGATCCTGTATGAATGAAAGGTAATAACATGACATATCTCAGCATTTAATTACGAGGTCTCACTTTGACCTACACGCTAAAAACAATAGCATTTTGTATGTTTCGTAAGATTGGCAGGATAGCAGTCTTATTTCGCAAAAATACCTTTAACTCGTCAGCTAGAATAAAAAGGAATTACAAACAAAAACGTCAAGTGTGCCGTAAAAATAGGGTTATATTATTGAAGTTTCACTTTACTGGTTAAAATGTACACGGATAAAAATGTAGGATTTTTTTAATTTAAATAATGAAACGTACAATTGAGAAAATTTAAGTGCTGTCGTGCTTTAAGAATCATTTAATTCGTAACAAAAACGAATGTACGAATTAAATTATTCTTCAAGCACAACAGCACTTAAATCGATGCAATTTTCTCAATTGTACACATTTGATTATTTAAATTAAAAGTCATCAATTTTTATCCGTGTACATTTTAACACCTAGAGCGAAACTTCAATCATACAGGGTGTTCCTAAAGTCAGGGGTCACCAGGGTGATATACCGGGTGTTCATGCTGATATACCAAGGATTTTATCTTTGTTCATCATAAGAAACTATGATGGTATACAATCAGCATGAACAAAGATAAAAATTCCCGGTATATCAGCATGAACACCCGGTATGTCACCTCGGTATATCACCAGGGTGACCCCTGACTTTTGGGACACCCTGTATAACCCTTTCTTTACGGTACACTGACGCAGTTTTCTACGGGACAGCAATTCAGCCAAATCTTTAAAAATCAATTAAAAAAAAACAGTGGACCAAGAACAGAACCTTGGGGGACACCAATATAACTAGTTTACTCAGAAAGGACGCCGTTAAGAACCCGTTTGGTAAGATTTACATTAATTTAGAACGGATCCATGTACTGTAAATCCTGTATTTGTGGCCGGGTCCTCAATTGTAGCCGATCTCTAATTGTAGTCTAGTTGTAGCCGGGTCAAAATGACTTGATTTTGAAAAGTTATTATTTATTAATGGCTGCTGCCATGTTTAGGTTTATTAAAGAATAATGGTAAAAGCATTCATGAGATATTATTGACCATTTTTAATATCAGACACATGTTCTACGTATATTGATCCCGTAAATTTCCTTTCTAAATTTGTATAGTAGTCAGTCTCTAGTTGTAGTCGGGTATCTATTGTAGCCGGCTCAAAATGGCTTGATTTTTAATCAGCAGCCCGGGCTACAAATAAGAAGATTTACGGTGTCTCATTTTCCTAATTTACGAATGAGGTTTGCTTAACCGGGTCAAACGCTGTAGAGAAATCAGAGTAAACAGAATCGACCTTATGGCATTTACGGCCATTGGGGCTTCGTCCAAGATTGGGGGTAGCAGATTACGCAGACGGGTAAGGGTACAAAGACAACAATCGAAAACCCTTAAATTCAACAAATATGACTTACTTTTCGGTTTGTGACGTATCCGGTCACCATCTCCATTCTGCAGACCGTCACTGCTGTTGGAACCCGGCGTGTCATCAGCAAAACGTAACTCTACATGATCTTCATCGCAAGTGGAGGAGGGGGTGAGAGGCGGGCTGGGCGACGAGCGAGGATTACAGGACAACGACGACACCAAGTCAAACGCCGCATCTTCATGCAGTGGATTGGCCCTAAAGTCCTCAAGGTTAAGGGCAGTGGCGACGGCAGCGTGAGACGGCGGCAGCAGGATGACATTGTGAACGCCGCGGGACAGGGTTGGGGCGTGCACGGGAGCCGGCGTGTCGTCACCTGCCGGCTTCGGTCCTTTGAACCTCGGCGAACTTCGGGGACTGGCCGTCGGTGGTCCGTTGGCCTTCTGCCGGGCCTTGTCCGACAACATGTCCAGGGCCTCCTTCCTGCGCAAACCACAAACGGAACGAAGCCATTGAGACAAACCAAGCAGCATTTAGGCAATCAAAGACACAGCCACATAGCAAGCACTAAGGGACACAACAACAACGCTGGTGCGGTTCAATCCACAACCCGTACTCGAACCCGATACCCCCTCCAGAGACGGGGAGTGGATGTCTCGCATCCAAAACATCAGAACGGCGCAACAGCGAGTGAAGCGCCGGTTCCGCGACTGTGGCACAGCACACGCCCCCGCACGCGCGTCGCTGCTGTGCGCGCATGCGTAATACAACTCCCCCCCCCCCCCCATTCCTCCCTAACGTTAGTCTCGCGTCCCAAACTCGACACAACGAACGTTCAATAAATGCCTCCCGTCTAGGAAGGTTCCACACACACACACAAAAAAGTCACTAGCTAGCTAATATTTCCGTCCCCCATGCGAAAAATTTACAAGCGTCAATATCGCTTATTAAAGCCGCCATCCAACAAGCGGCAACACAGCTGTTGCATTTAATTTTAAAAGAAAATACCATCAGACGCGTAAATATATAGTAGAGAAGTAATTTCTTTCGATTTCAGAAACTGCGATCGCTGTACATTTTTTGATAAACGATAAATTCACCGTGGGGCAAACAGACGGCACCCTTTGTGAACTGGTTTTAATTTTTCGTGCTTTAGGTATTAAATCGAACGAAAAGGAAACGGAGGAAACCATCAATAAAACGAAAGCAAAAGGGTGGAAAAAAAATACCCCTTAACGTGGCATAACGTTTTGTCAATTTTATTTTTAAATTTAAAATTATTCATTATTATTCTTATTATTATTAATATTGCTTTTACTAGTGAAGCTGTCACAGGCCCCTTAGTCATTCTTCAACACCTACATTATTCAGGACTAAGCCTAAGTATGCCTGGAGATGCTCGTACTAGTTTTAACTTACTCGCTTACACACTGTATGTTTAAATTACACTTATAAAAAAAATGTTAATTTACCGATAAATTACGAATAAATAAATAGACATAAAACGCTGTAAAAAATATTAAGGAAAATCGGAAATTAGCCAACAGCGAAAATAATACACTAGAAATAACGAGGTTCAGTAAGCCACCTTTATGCACTTACGTTTCGTCGGAGTGGCATGACCTGGATTCGAACCGGCTACCCAGTTCGCCCCCAGATCACTTGCATAGCGCCTTAATCGCTATGGCCACATCCTCCACTGGCATAAAGATAACTCACTGAACCCGTTATTAAGGTCACAACCGTGACCAGGACTCCATTCGACCGAAATTTTCTCGGCCAATGGCAATTACAAATAAACAGGCAAAGAGTAAGTGAAGCACACTACATTCAAGACTAGAATACAAAATACACTAATCTGAAAAATAAAGAAAAGACAATTGGCCCTGACTGGTACTAGAACCCAGAACACTAATCTACCAACTTCACTATGGGGGCAACCCAGCCGCAGGTTACAGCTGACAGGCCAAGAAGTTTTTCCCCGTGGATACAAGTTTTTGACCTTGAGGTGACCACCAAGAAATACTGAACAGCTAAGATCAGCTGAGAGTGCAGCCAAGGTCCGCCCTAGTAACATAGTTGGTACATCACCCGGGCCCAGCTAGTAAGCTGGATGTCCTAGTTTTGAGTCTCAGCCTTCCAAATGCCAATTTTCTCTCATATTGTAGCTGGTATTCCCCTTCACAATACAAGATACACCAGTGACCGATATTCATACAAACTCTCTGCTTTGTCAACATACACTATTAACTTCAACTAAGAATGGCTAATATCCACTGCTACCCGATCGTCAATAGTAGTGCCACTTAACCATAGTGTATACATAAACCAAAACTTAATAAAATCATGACTTTTCAGCATTAGTAGACGCCCTGTGAAAACCAATCTTCAATATTTACCATCGAACCCAAAATTACGCCCAATTTAACTGATTTTTAATGTTTTTTTTACCAGAGGTACAATAATTTGTACACTAGCTGGGGGTTGGGGAAAGGGGAAGCCCTCCTTCCACACAAACTAGTCTCATACACACAAATGAAACTTTTTTTTCAACCCCCCCCCCCCCTCTTAAGCATCAAAACGTCCCACGTAAGAGACAAAAAAAGAAAGCTCCAAACTTAAAACCGACTGAATTTGTGGTTGTGTGCGACGTTGATATCCTTATATCCTTATGCATAAATAAACTACGTAAAAACTAAAACGTAACTAAAGCGAAATTAAATAAATACAGATGCAAACCTATTTACGTTGCCTTTGGACTTTTATGTCAAGACTTCCTGAGCTGGGAATCGAACCCACGACCTATGAAATCAAAGGCAGAGGCCCTACCGCTGAGCCATACCGACACAGCCTGTCGGTATGGCTCAGCGGTCGGACCGCGGCCTTTGGTTTCAAAGATCGTGGGTTCGATTCCCCGCTCAGGCAGTCTTGACACATAAGTCCAAAAGGCAACGTAAATAAGCTTTCATCTGTATTTATTTAACTCCTGTTGAGCCGTTGGATTTTCCGTTTCCGTCCTTAAAGTGAAATTAATTAAACTTAATACCATCACAGAGCAGGGCCCCTCGTAGCCGGGTCGGGGCCCCCCCCCCCCCCTTCAAGCTGCAGGGGTTTAAATTATGTACGAGCCCATATCCAAATGGGTTGATCTGGGACCTCTGGGACCAGAGGAGGCATACGAACACAATCGTTCCTGTTGGGGAGAGATGCAGGCAGACACTCGAAGAAACACACTCCAATGAAATGATCCGTGATGAATACTAAATACAGCTTTTTATTCTGGTAGTGAATAATCAATACGAGCAAGAAAATACTGGCAATCCATAGTGGCCTGTACGTGATTTAGCTTTTTCGCTGGGCTTGGCAATGCTTCACCATCTAATATTTTTAGACTGGCGTGACCAAGGTGGCGACGAAAACCGAAATAAAAATAAAAATCGTGACTTTTGTGGATTCTGATGACTGGAATGCATGAAAATATCATGATCTTTAAAAAAAAAAAATCCTACAACTATTTGGTTGAAAAGTAGGTATTTCAGAGTACTGTGTGATTAAATTATGATGAAAGGATTTTTATATTGCAGTTAAACCGTGATTATTTGAAATAATTATTGGGACATGGTGTTCGGAAAATCAAGTAGTTCAGGTGATTAAATTTATGTAAAAAAACATGTATGTATTCTGGTACTATCACATTATGAAATCTTGTGTTAAATTAATTCAAGATTTATTTCTTCAGTAGCAAATGTTGATTGAGCATGTTTCACAATCTCTCCGTACAGAAACAGACCTATTGCATTTTGTGATGACGGTAATGTAGATTCCTATTTGGAAGCCTTTGTATCTTTCCATGTCCACTGCTGAATTGTATTTTTGCAGAAAATTATTTACTTGTATTTTTCTAACCAACAATTTTATTGTGTGCGCGGTGCATCTTGAGTCCTGCGAGTATTTTAAGAGCGGCCACGTCTTCCTGGAGGGAGCGGCTTTAACCGACGGCCGCCATTGTCTTTGACACCATCTTGGATATCAACAAGGCACTCTGCTACTAAAAACGTACAATCGATTATCTGTATTTGTTCTGCGGAGAACTCAAGATTGGTCGCGGACACTATAGTTGCTAACTGACAATTTGTATTCCTACTTGATAGGAGTGTAATCAAGTTGCCAAAATAGGCATTAATGATGTTAGTTTATTTCCAGATGAATAAACACGAATATAATGATTCTATTTCTTTGCACACGGATGACAAAACCGATTTCCTCAGATGTTTTCCACTGGGGGCGACATCTTAATCTCTTCGTCGAGTCGTTGTTAAATTTAAAGTCGCACATCACGTGGCAGCAGTTAGTCAGTTACAAATTTAAGAACGTTCGTTCCACAGATAGTTTCACATCCCTGCATCTTCTACAAAACGAAAGCCTTTCCCAAGGAACGTTAAGGCATAGATTAGAAAGTTAACTAGATATACCGTCTCACTTCTTCCCGTCCTACGTGTATCTCTAGCGGTAGTTGCGGGAACTAATACCTCTGACGATGCTTTGCCATCGAAGCAGAACGATGGCAAAGCATCGTGAGAGGTATTAGTAGCCGCAACTACCGCTAGAGGTCCGCGTAGGACGGGAAGAAGTGAGACGGTATATCTAGTTAAGTTTATAATCTATGGATAAGGCATGCAAGATCGCAATATCAATAACGATAAGCACAGGGGCTTGTTCTATCATCCTCGCGCGCATGCGTCGCATGGATACACTCTATACATATAATGAAAAGGGCGAAAACAGCGAGAAGCCTTCGTAGAACAATCCGTTTATTTTTTTTTATAATCACTGGAACTCGCACTGAACGTCTTTATTGTTAATATTTCTTACTCTCTAAGTCATTATTTGTACCACTTGTATCAACGGATGGTAATGATTAGCTGGTTGACACAGTGGATTAGCTTATGTTAGGGACGAGCCTGAGTCACAAGTTACCTTTATGCCATTTTAGTCCAGGTTTAATGATTTTTCGGTGTTGATTTGCTCGCCTGTCAACTGGTACAGCTTTAAAAAGGTATAGTAGTGAATTCTGACTGACTAGTCTTCCTTAAATAGTTACCTAAATGGGGGAAGAAAAGATTCTAATGAAATTGGCCGAAAATGGTTCACATGTGGAATGCTTGGGGTTGATGATTGGAATGCAAGAAAAGGCTTCACTTAGTTATTACCCCTAAATTGGTCGTTTAGGGCAGGTAACAATTGGCACGAGCATATGGGATACATCAAGTATTGTTACAAGAATAGGAACATTAAATACATAAGATTTAGACAATCAGTTGTCGTGCCGCCAGGAGACGGCGCTGCAGGCAGAAGGAGTACCGGAACCGCACCGACTCACCGGGACCAATGACCAAATGACGGGAGCCTCTCTTGGCAGCTCCAACCGACGTTCCGATGCGAAGCCCCGGAACCAATCATGCAGCATGCGACGAACCCTGTCGATACACACTACGTTGTCTAGAGCGATCTAAGAAGGTTTCAATTTTTGCTATCCCAGTCAACTTCCGGTAAGGGCCGGGGCACTAACTTCGATGCTAAAACGCTTCTCCGGTCGCTCTGGACAACGTATACGAGTACAAATAATGGTTGCGAACGTGACACAAGTTATCAATAAAGACGTACAGCGTGAGTTCCATTGATGATAATAGTGTGTAAGCGTAAATTTAATAACGCACAATTGTTCCACGATAAGGCTTCCGGCTGATTTCACTCCCTTCATTATATGTAGAGTGTATCCATGCGAAAGCAAGTGAGGGATGACGGGACAAGCCCCTGCGACGATAAGCTAGCAAATAGCTTACAGCGAGCGAGGGCCTGGAACGTAAATGTACACATTTCTGGTCTACAGTATCGCTAACAAGTGTTCACTGGATTACACGCACACCGTGATCGAGGTGTCCAAGAAGCGTGTAAATCATGATCACTGTATGATTTATGGATCGATGTAAATCAACAGGTAAATCAGTAAATCAATTAATCGGAAGCAAATCGGTCAATCAAGGGTACATCAAGAGGAATCACTAAATCGTTTAAATCAGTAAATCGCTTAAAATCAGAAAAAAAATCATCCGTATATAATAGTAAAGCTGTAAATCAAGTGCACGCGAAAGGTGATCGAGTTCGTTTTGGTGGTATGGAAATGGATTGTAAATCAGTAAATCAAAAGTAAAGCTGTAAATCGAGTGAAAATCTGTAAACCAATCATAAATCCATGAATCACCTTAAATCAGGATATCAACATAAATTAGTAAATCACTTGTAAATCACTACAAATCAAAGATATCAGTAAATCAAGGGTAAATTTATAAATCAAAGTGGGCCAGTAAATCAAAGGCAAATCAGTAATTCAAGCATACTATAGTCAAGCCTTTGTTGACCCCTCGCACCGTGACACACCAACATGCAAGACGGCAGGTGCTGCAGGAAAGCTACCCGACTGAAAACGGGGGTTGCTTTGCCTTACTGCCTATTCCCATCTATCAATCGTTACTAACATGGCACCTTTCGATTCGCGACTCCTTCAGTTGCCTCCCCCGCCGAAGTCGAACATCTTAAGACGAGAAAAGTGACCTTTAAACAAGGAACGTGGGATGCGGATGCTGTAAACACGAAAGAAAAGCTGCGAAAGAAAAAAAAAAACCTAGAAAAAACACATCTTAGATCCTGGAATGGTCGACGACTTCGGTTAAGGATATGGGTTTACACGAACGATGAAGTACACGTGTATCAGGGGAAGGGCCGATTGCAGTTTAATAAAGTCGATTTAAAGCAGCGCTTTTAATAGCGATTCAAATCAAATGAATTTTAACTACACCAAATCATTATCTTGTTTTAGATATAAATTTAGCAATTTAACTGAACAGTTTTTGTAACTGTCCGCATGGAACTCAGCAAGGCTTATCCCTATACCGGGTGATCAGTTAAGTTGTGACCCAGCTTGATAGCTAAAGTACTACTAAACGATATTTTATGAGACCCGGGTAATGTGATGAAGCAGTTGATTGGACAAGAAATGGATGACCTTGCCAAATGTCATCAAGGTCATTCATCTGCTAACTTCTTAAATATGCATCACACACCATGAGTATAAATTAGGAATGTGTAGGGAAACAAAGACATTACCAATGCAAAAAAAAAAACAACAAAATCGAGACTAGATTTGCAGGACCATGACGTACGTAAAATGGCTACTTTCGACCCCTGCAAGTAGGCGGATGCTTCCCTGCACGACGCAGTGTTTGAATGGAATGTCATTCAGGGGTCGAAAGTAGCCATTTTACGTACGTCATAGGTCCTGCAAATCTGTTCAGATTTCTGTTCCGGTTTTTGCATTAGTAATGTCGCTTTGTTCCCTACATATTCCTAATTTATACTCATGGTGTTTGATGCATATTTAAGAAGTTAGCAGTTGAATGACCTTGATAACATTTGGCAAGGTCATCTGTTTCTTGTCCAATCAATGGCTCCTCTTTGGCCTCATCACATCACTCGGGTTTCATAACATATTCAGTAGCACTTTTGCTATCTGACTGAGTCACAACTGATCACCCTGTATATTATAAGCCTACCGTGCCGAATTTTTTTGAATTTTGTTCCTGCATCTCCTCCGTTAATATTTGGAGCGTGATGGTGTGGATGGCTCCCGTGAACAGCTACCGGTGGTGCAGATTTGGCATGACCAATTGAAATTTTGTCTTAAGATACAACGCTACACCACGGTAGCGGTCCAGAAAGACCGTCCACACCATCGTACACCAAATACAAACAAAGGAGAGGCAGGAAAAAAAAAATCAAAAAAAATTCAACCAGTTATGGTTTTAACATAGATTTCACTGGTCGTACATTCCGGAGTAACGCGGCCCTGAATGGCCAAGTTCATTGTTTTACATTGTTTTAAACATTGTTATTAGGCAACAAAGCAAATCAGCTAAAGATGCTGGAAATGAGTAGTTGTTCGCAGTGCCTGTTACAGAAATGTGCCTGTGCAGTGGTGACACCACAAGGCCACTGCAGGAAAGAAGACAAGGAAGATAGAAGGATTTGCAGTGACAAGGTAGATGCGCTGATTGAGTGAGCGAAAATCGGCGTTTCTTAGCCAGTATGCGCAAAGTTGTAATCAAAGAAACTTACTTTGATAAAGCATATAGACAATTAAACACATTAATAAAAAATAAAAAAACGGAACGTTAGGCCACGAAAAAAAAAAAAAAATAGTCAGTTCTCAGGCCTTGTCTGGTGACTTTTATTGCAGAAAAATAAAAAATGTGACCCGCAAAAGGTTAATGAACAAAAATTTCTGAGAGAGATAAGCTTTTTTGCATATACATTATCCAGCAAGCATTAGGTTTAGTCGCAGTTTGAAATAGTTCAGAAATTTACTACCACAATCTGAACAGAAAGAACCAACTTAAAATACCAGGTTTCCCAAGTTTCAAACAGAAATCTATATATACTATAATTACACAAGATCCGCAAGCCATCGGCAGCAGCCATTGGCAGCGCAGCAGCAATCTGCATCTGCAGCAGCTGCATACGATGCCATCTCCGCCATCTACCTACGGAACGGCAAATTATAAGAGTAGCAGCCAAGCCCCGCTGAGATAGTGCGGAACGCAACGACCAGCAGCGCGAACATACGATGCCATCTACCGACCGAACGGCAAATTAAATGGGGGGGGGGGGG
>JAHWFP010020142.1:25805-41364 GCA_023313725.1 Lithobius niger
CCGAAAATTTAGCTGATTTTGGGATGAAGTTGGGTAAAACTGACTTCGAGTTTTTGTGGAATTAGCCGGAATTGGGGGTAGTGTTGCACGTACAATTCAGGCTGATCTTTACAAAAATCAAATCTAGGCAATGCCATTTCAATGCAAAACTTGGCAAATCAAGTCAACTTGAGTGGAACATACAACTGAATGATTAATTGGGGGGGGGGGGGGGGGCCAATTCAATTCCTACTAAGTCACTGTATAATTTCGGCACCTGCTCAATTCAAGTCTCGTGGAACCATCAAGACCACCACCACCACCATCAGACAAAAGTGGACTTGAGTCAGTTAATTACAAGTTCGGCACTGGCTTGTGTCCATGACTGAATGAACCTAAAGACATTCTTGCTGAAAGCGACTGCGCTGTCTCACTCGGCCTTGCATATTCTATCCTCACTCAGATTCTAAGCTACTGTTAATTAATTTGGTGTTTATCTTGTCTCTTTGAGTTAGGTTGCATCAAGAATTTATACGGTTTGGGAGGAGAATTTGTATCTCTAAAAAGTCCTCATTGAATCACGCTAGATTGGTCCCTATTAGTTCAGTTCGAGTTTTCAGAGGGCGCCACATGTTCAATCTGCTAATTTTTGCTCATTTTTCAGCCCAAATCTAAAGTAAACTAAATTACAACTAAGCAAGGCTAAATCACAATTAAATACAACTCGTTTCATTTAGTTTAATTTAATTTTAGGCTAAAAACTAAGTAGAAATTCCCACATAAAACACACGGCGCCCTCTACAAACCAAGACTAAACTAATACGAATGTGTCCAAGACGTTTCGGTATGGGTCTCAGTCACAAATTCTCCTCCCAACACTATAAATTCTTGGATGCATTCAATCAGCAAAAATGATTTTCTTTTTCCTTAGGGCACGAAATGGTCAGAAAATCACAAGAAAATCCGTGGCACCCGCTGTGGGCGACTAGCTGAAGCATTAAGCCTCTCCCTAGCACGCAAGAGAGTCCTACATTCCCTAACGGTCTTAAACTTTATGCAGCCCTGTTTTTGCATGGTAAAGACTTCCAACCCAAGCACAGTATAAAACATTCGAATAGCCTAGTCAGAAAAGGAGGTCAATGCTCACTTCCAAGGCCTCACAACGCCCCCGCATGTACCCATCGTGTAAACAGGGCCATTCCTCATGGGTTTGTATCGCATTTGTGTTGATTGTCTCTCTTTCTCGACCCTATTTCCGGGGCCCAGTTCATTTAGGAAGGGAGAGAAACTCACAATGAAGTTGACGGAGTTGTGTGTGCGGAAATGTGGGTCGGGATGGGGGAGATGGGAGGGGGATACCGTAAACCACTTCATCTTCCTTCTTATTTGATGGATGAGGCCTCACTTCCGAGATCTTTCGCTCTCTTCCAGCGTCTCCATCATCTGATGGCCTGTTTCCCAACCCACGCTATCAGTTTGTAAGTTAGCCAGTAAACAAGCAGTTGCTCAGCTTAATTGCAATAGAGCAGTGACACGACGTAGTATTATTGTGTATAACTCTATGGTGGGGCCAGTAACTGGGTTAGCTGCAAGGAGCACTGGAGGGCGAAAAAAAGAATGCTATTTATAATAGGCTGGATTTCTTACGCCTATAACGCGCGATTTTTTTGTTGGGGAAAACAACGTTCTTTTAACCCTAAGAAACCCGCTCTCAAAGCACTGTCTTGACCAGAAGTGCCGCTGTTTTCCGTTACATTTTAATCTAGTGCACCTTGTAGCTATTACCTCCAAATGGTGTCTCGTAGCCAATATGACGTCACTTGACGCTGCTCAATAATGTGAATTCTCGTAGGAGTTTTCCGTTGCAAAATTACGAGGCCCCACGAGATGTTTGGGTGCAGGGCCTTGCCAACGCGTGAAAAGTACTATTTCTGCATCCGTTTAAGGAGTTTGCGACAGGGAGCCAAAGAAAAAAAACGATATAATGCACGATTGGAGAAGGTCCAAAATGGATTCTGGGGTGTGATTGGCCATTTTCCTGTGACGTCACAAACACTGTTAGGGTGTGTTTATGCTCCGACTCCCCCGCCCCCCCCCCCGCATTCTCGCAGCTAGAAATTATCTGAAATTCCAACATGGCGGCTGTCTTTTAGCTCTGTCAGCTCGCAACGAAACGAGTCAATAATTTGTTTAGAAGCGACTGGGAAAATTGTTTCGTCAGGGGTAATTCTTTATCGTACAGCAGGGTTCAGACAAATTTTTAATTCTCAATTTCCCTGACATTTCCAGGTGCATCCAATGATAATTTCCAGGTGTTTACGAGATGTTTAGTTATAGGGAAGAAAGCAGTAGCTAATGTTTTTGTTAATGTTTGTACAAAAATAATCCAACACAATCCACAGAAAAAGCTGTTTAGAGACTAGTCAAGACGAGACATTCTCATCACACATTTTGGTACCAGCCTAAGATTTCGTTTACTCGTAGTATATCTAAAAAAATTTGAACATTGGTACTAGCCTAGGATTTTGTTTCCGATCTCCTAATTCAATGGAACTTACAGTTCAGACCAAAGGTATTTTTTTTCAAATGTCCCTGTCGTTTCCCCGATTTTCAAGAAAAAAAATTCTCGTTTTTCCTGAAACTTTCCTGAGATTCCGGCTCTATCTTAATTTTCCCCGAGATTTCGGTTCTCCAAGTTTTCCAGGTTTTGTCTGAACCCTGACTGTCACGAATTATAAGACTGCAAGCATTTGCACAAACAATGTCGGATTTAGCTGAACCAGGCAGTGTTCTTACCATGGCAATGACACCTTTGTCATCGCGATTAAATTTCAGCTGCGAGAATGCAGAGTCAAGCCGTTGCGTAAAACGCGCCGTCAACGGAACGCGTTTGCACAGGTGCTATTTTCTTGGCAGTGAGTTTCCGGCAATGGGTTTCACCAAGCTTGTGACTGGCGGGCGGAGGGTATTTAAGAATGTGTAAGGTGTATATATAATTACACGTGCACGGGTGACTTGCCACCCACAAGAAGGGATGTATAGTACCTGGTATCCACTCATCACCTACACTGGAAGCAACTTTTTTCTTAAAATTCAGAACCGTTCTGCCATCATCGACCGCTTAAAAAGCATAACCGATTCCCATACTAGACTATTAACGGTGCACGGAAGAGATCAGACATTGTGGGTCGTGGGCGGACCCCGCTCGCCATACATAAGTAGAAAAACGTACCCACAAAAACTAGGACTGAACGACCGGTGAAAACACGTGCAGATGAAGAGCTACTAATAAGAGACGCAAAGTATAAATCGATAGAATGCAGCAAATTAATCTATTTAGGCCTATATTTTCTACAGATAAATTGAAAGACAATAATAAGGGAACTCTTTCGTTACTAGTCGGCAGTAAAAACCGACGCCACGTTGAAATTTCAGATTAATTTATAGCTTCTAGCTGCGAGACAACCGGGCTATTTGTCCGGCATCCCCTCTTAAACCAACGCTAACTGCAAGATGGAATCAGTCACGAGCGGTTCAGTGTATTGGTGGATTTGTTAGCTCGCCATACTGGGCTGCGGGATGACTTGAAGGAGGGCGACATGGCAGATGTGGACTTGGGATCCAATTTTGGGTTGAAATATCAAGTTACCTTGACCTACATATTATTCCGAATTGGAGGACTAGCTAGCTTACCCTCGGTCGAGTCGAACAAATATATCAAAAACCAAAACTGGTAAAAGAGGCCGCCAAGTTCCGAAAGGTTTGTCCCTTCAAAGGAGTGATATCATCACACCAAAACATTCGCCAACTTAATCGCACCGAATAATACTTTGGATGTTAAATGAAAACTTGAACATTGCTACCAAAGTTGCAATGTTCTAGTTTTCATTTAACCTTCGAACTATTAAGCGGTGCGATTAACTTGGCGAATGTTTTGGTGTGTTGATATCACTCCTTTGAAGGTCCGAACCATTCACAACTTATCGTATCGTACTGCAGCCATTCGTACAGTTTCACAGCTGGAAGCCTTCCCGTTACCTCGGTGTCGATGAATAATCACCCTATGGAAATTAACGTGGGGATGAGTGGACTTGAATTAGCTAGCTAGTTACACATTTGCAACGTTATTGAGGGTCAGATTTTGCATTGAAAACAGCTTAGCTGGCATTCCCATAAGAGTTAATTTTTGTCCGGTGGGTCATGGCTCTTGATTTCATCACAATTTAAGCTATTGTACCACATTATATTTTTATCCAAGCACCTGACATGTGCCCAACTCTCTTCAGGATATTGAACACTGACGCTATGGCGTCGCGCTACAATGGTTTACAACCTCGACAATTGAATTGATGTGATGTTTGTTGTGATGATGGTTGCCTAATTTGGCGCGACACACTAGCGTGTGTCTAGATTATGAGTGCCAAAAATGCCTTATTCACTCGGGCGCGGCATATAGGTAAAACTAGCCGCCCCGTGACATTTCCTTTTTAATACAGCCCCGGAAAAGTCGCATGCGTATGTTTGACTGAAGGCTAAAAAAATGCCTTGAGAAATCCAGCATTCAATAAGCAAGTAAATGCATGTTTACGTAATCCTTTGAAGCAATTCACGTCGGTACCGTGAAGTGCGATATTGTTTCAAGCAACGATTGTTGCCTCCCACTTAAAAACAATTCAACTCCTTTCTGGAAGTGAACATTTAGGAAATAAATGCGCCTTTCCATCGTATCAGGCTGCCAATTTCGAGGCCCACTCGAAATTAAGAACCAATCGTCGTTTGGTTTAAAGTTGTCTGGTTTAGTATAGACACGGGTTGTTTTTTTTTTATTTTAGCTCAAACGCCGACAATGGCACAGTCCACGCAACTAAAACTGTTGCCGCTTTGGTACCACAACAATACCAAAAATAGATCCAAAAAACGGTGCGGCAGGTCTGGTAAGTGGCGCCATCTGTTTCGCAAGGATGAAACAGAGAGGGTGTCTTCTTGTGTGTGGATTCTTGAATTTCAGATAGTGAGGCCAAAGGTCTTCAAACGTAGGAAAATGACGCAACAACACTATGCAAGGAAGCAAATACTAACCCCCAGCCACATTTACGTTTTGTTTTCCAGGCCTCTTTATTTGTACTTTCCACATTTTCTACATTCCTAATCCCAAAAACATCTTGCACATGAAACAATCCCGTAAACAAACTATCCGTCAATCTGCTGTCTTTGCAAACCCCGACGTCTTAAAAACAAACACGTCAAGCATGAACGAATTAAGCCTCCCTCCCCACCACCAATCCACCACCCTGTTTATACCAGCGTACATAACGCATCTCTCGTAGCTCTCAATCAACTTTCTTGTTGTTCGTTTGTTTCGATGTTCGGCTCCTATACATGCTTCTGCTTTTACCAACCGCAATAAACAAAATGGCGATTCGAGTTGTTTTGAAAGGATCGGATCCGAGCGCATTATTGAGAGAAGGATTAGGGCGTAGATCCTTATTAATCCTAAGCTGCAGGACGACTTAGTTTACCTCATCAACGTTATTTTTTTGAACAGTCGAAAACAGATTAATGAGACTCGACAATGATTAAGTGCAAGAATCGATCGCAATTGATGGCGCTGTCAGTTGATATTTCAGTTAAAGGGGGCAAAAACTAGAAGCCTGTGGGGACCATCGCTCAGTTTTGCCAAATACGCCAAGACCGGCTGCTTTTATTTCACAACCATGGCTTTGCACTGTAGTCGCAGCTCATCACCATCCATTCGTTTTAGGCGGAGTATAAGAATAATGTATCAGAATACGTGTCTCCCAAGATAAGGATAACGAAGATCCTAGTCCAAAACGGAAAAAAAAAAGTTGAAATGCGGTATCCCTTTTTGGGTGCACTATTCAAAAAAGATGATATTGTATTAAAACTGTTCAACGCAGGTACACAAAAACAAACTCATGTTTAAAGTAGGCTATTAAACGGGAGGGAAAACCAAGCGGGCTGGAAAAGGGTTAAATAAATACAGATGCAAACCTATCTACGTTGTTTTTTAAGGTTAAATGTCAGATTTCCTGAGCAGGGAACTGAACCCAAGACCTTTGAAACCAAATACCGTGGTCCTACCGCTGAGCAGGGGCATCAGTCTGCCTACATAAAAAAATTGGAAAATCACCTAAACAGAATATCTTATAATGGATAAACGTATAATCGTCTAACTGGACAATAATATGGCTGTGGTTTCTGATGTTATGTGTATAGCCGCAACGAGCTCAGTAGCGAGAGCAAGGCAGGGACGTAGAAGATTTTCCATTATGCGAATTTCGATTTAACACTATTTTCGTTATATTATTATACTGTGTACGCTCTTCCAATGCGATTTTTCCAGTTAGACGATCATCCCACGCCCCGCTGAGCCATATTGACATAAGACGTCGGCCTTTGGTTTTGGATATTCACGCCATACAATCCAAAAGGTAACGTAAACTGGTTTGCATCTGTATTTATTTCAAGTAGGCTATGACATGAGAATAAAAAATGCTACTTCTCCCATCAATAAAATGGCAATTTTATAAATATAAAGTCATTGGGGTTACTACCTAAGGTTGTTAATTGTTTTTTTTTTTTTTTGAACGGCATTCTGCCCCTTTTTATATTAGGAGACACGAGTATAAACTAAAAATCATTAAGCCACAGTACGATGCCACAAGGCACACCTTTGCCTTCAGGTGTGTTTCCTATCGGAACGATTTACCAAACGATGTAATAGTCTCGTCATCAGATCATACGTTTAAAAATAAACTGGACGAGTATGTAACAGCTAAACTTAAATTTGGATATGTCCAGTAGCACTATGGCCATATTTTGTGCCATCAGTTTTTTGTGTATTATGGTGCTATTATTATTCCCCCCATCTGTTTTTATTTTACTATATTTTATTTACAATTTTTCTTTAAGGCTTTTTTTGTACTAAAGGTTCGTCACAATCCTCGGATGATGACGTCAAATGCTAAAATTAAATTAAATTAAATTTCAGCACTGACGACCGGATTACCGTAAACAGTAACGACACCGGTTTGGATAACGTTTACTTAAATCAACATTTAACCATAAAAGCTGAAAATTAGTATCATTAAAAAATACACGTTCGTAATCGTGTTATTCAAAAAGCTGGTTAGGAGTTTTACGGTTGGTCCCGGCTAATAGGAACTGCACAAACCCACCAATTGGCAAATGTTTACCCTTTACGGGTTTCATACATGTAAAAAATGCTAAGATTCTATCTGCCAATCATTTTGGGGGCTGTGACGGCCTGGTATGGCGAGATAACATTGAGACAGGCCATCATTACGAAGCAACCCTTAAGGCGGCTTCACTGTGCGCTTGGTAGCATAAGCAAGAGCAGCCAAATGCGGCTGTATTGCGAAATCGCGAAGCAGCTTCTCAAAAGACAACACTTATGCCGGTCACTATAAAACCAGAGGAAAAGGGCCCTCTAGACAAGAAGCTCCGCACGTGTCAAGGTATGATTGGTACCACGACACAGAACCAAACAAGAATCATACAAAACGACGTAAAATCGGCTATGTCAAGATGCCATGAATTTCTGGTCCAAAACGGCGTCAAGGGTCGACTAAGTCTGGTTCGCTGTACCGGAAGTAAAAGGACGGCGAGGAAGACAGTAAACTGGGGCATAAAATGCAATTGTGTCAGACTCAGTTACTCTCAAATGAAACCATTACACAGAGTACTGAGATCATAAGCCTAGCTGAGGTGTTGTTTAATGCTCAAAGAATAAAGACAACGTAGAGAGAACAGCAAATACTTTTTCGTAATGGGGAAACCTTACTTCCGGTCGAGGCAGAACCGGTTTTGGCTCTTCTTCACGTGTATACATTTATTCTTTGGCAACAAGTCCGTTCAAAATTAATGCAAAATACTGCTACATAATTTAACAAATATTGACAAAAAGGTACCGTAATCTTACTTATTCCAAGAATTTCTCCGCCTTTCTGCACGTAATATCTTATCGACAGTTGGTTCAGTTGCTATAGAAACGTACGGTAGAACATAAATAGCCGCAGAAGCAGCACGCTAACCGCCAAGCGTAAATGAGTGTCTGCTGCCCGTCTAGAGGCGAACGATTGCCTGTTTCAGTACGAGAATTTTTTTTAATGCTTTGAAAAAAAATACTAAAACTAGGGACCAAGTTCGGCACCCGAAAATCCAATTCTCTGAGACCAAACACCTGAGAATATTTTCGGGAAAAAAAACTAAAAAAATTCCGAACTTCCCATTGGTGTCAAATAAGTGAGAAATTTTAACCTTTTTAATTCAAAAATGGGATCCACTTTTTTTTAACTCAAAAATTGGATTTTTAGAACCTTACCCCCCCCCCCAAAAAAATAACTCCCCCCCCCCCCGGATCAGAGCTGGTCCATAGTTTGCGCAAAAAAAATAGTGCCTTTCCATATTTTGATAACCAAAAACACGGAACCCCAAAACCTATTTTAAATAGATACTTCAAAACGTTCAGCCAGGAAGAGACAAACGATTTCTACCACAGTCGGCCTTGGCTAGAAGAAACCATCTTCCTCCCAGCTTCTAGGGCCATCAGTATCACGTGCCGTCAGTGCTTCAACTTCACTCACAGAATTTCCCAGAGTAAAGATAACATTCCCCTTTTCTTCCCCAGAGCAAGAAAAATTTCCTTTTTTTTTATTTCCCTTTATTTAATTTCCTTTCATTACACCCTTCATTTTTGACATTTCCTAATTAAAAAAAAAAAACAATGAAGCCCTTTTTAACGGCACAGAAGTGCCACTTATTGACACAAATGGAAAATAAATTCAAACTACTTTTATTAGAACTAGCCCTCCGGCCGTTCCTGCCATAAGTGATATACTATATGGAGGGATCTGTACAAATTAGTACTCCCAGAATTTTCATGATTTTAGCCTTAATAAACCACGAGAAATAAACCTAACCAAATTGTAAATTGGGGTTGGGTAAGAATTTAAAATGTTAACACGCATTTGTTAGAATAAATATTTCGAAATGTTTGGTCTGGATAGAGAGAAGATCGTGAGTCACTATAGAGAAAATTGCTACTTGCAAATAAAACACACAATTTCCTTATTTTTCCCCATTTTATTTATTTATTTTTCTTTGAAGAGCCTTTTTTTCCCTAAAAAGGGGAAAATTCCCTTAAGTAGAAGCACTGTAGGTTGCCATGTGCCTGGATTAATCGTAGCATAGGCGATATTTTTCGCACCTATGTATTCGGTCAAAACCTACACAGCGTATTTATGTCGTGGGTTACCCCGGAATATAGTTACGACCAGCCATTCTATAATAATTGTCCGTATGGGGTCGTGACTTAGCTCGACAGACGAAATATTCACCTTAAATATGAGCCAGGCGACGTGCTTGCTTGCTTGCTGCCCAGAATGCAATGCGATAAGTCGGGAAATACCAGGGGTGCTGCCGGAATACCAGCTTTTTTCACATTCCCACTTTTCATTGTTTTCACATATCTGCATTTTATTTTTTTTTCACATACCCGCATTTATTTTTTTCCCACATTTTTCACATACCTAATTTTCATTATTGTATCACCATTTCTTTCGTTTTATACATCACACCAGTTCCACAAATCTTTAATAAAAATGTTTCTTTTTCCAGTAACCATTGTAATTTCTGGTATTTCACCTGAGAGAGCGAAAGCGAATTCAAAGAGACTCCACGCCCATAAACCAATCAATTAATTTTTGTGTGTTGTAACAGAGCCTCCTACAGTAAAGGCCAGATCAGATGAAATAAATTCGGCAAGTAAAATCAACCATTGAATAGAAGGAAGCGCAAGTTTGCTAGGTGCTGCCATCTCGACACCAAGCAGCGAAATTTCAAACTAACCGACACGGGTTCCAAATTCTGTCTACAGATGACGCCACTTGGCAAACTTGCCGCGTCGTTATTTGATTCGCCGTTTTGCGGAGCATTGTGTGAGGCGAAGATGATACGGCCTTTACTTAGGTGGCTCTGGTTGTAACCATACACATGTCTACGTAATTCCAGGCTCAGAACTAGGAAGGACAATTTGATTGTTTATACTTAGTTTGTGCGTTTAGCCATTTTTCACAGCAACACTCGTGTTTTTCACATTTTTTCCCGCTACTGGCAAATTTTCCATATTTCTTCGCTACTGGCAAATTTTTCACATTTTTTCACACCGGCAGCAATCTGAAATACGTATTGAGTGAAGCGTAGTGCACCGTGCACGGTTCACGTTGAGGAAGGGATAGGGGGGGGGGCAGGAGCGGGAGGTTTGAACGCGAAGTACGTCGTAGATTTTAGAACGTGCGCAGGGGAAGGGTCAGCTGCAAGCTCACGTTTTTAAGACCGAAAGCAACAAAACGGTGGATTTTCAGAACATTAATTTTAAAACGCCATCGGACTGTAGGAACGCCAATTTGAATCCAAAATTCGTCGCCAACAGATCCCAAGTACGCCGTAGACACGTCACACTAAACTAAAACGACTGAAAATCATAAAGGTAGGTACCGCAGACTGTTCATAAACGACTCAGGTTTCTACTGCTACAAACTACAGATTTTCACGTTTCTAGTGGAGTGCGGGGATATGGGAGGCTGGGGGTTTGGGAGGCGGCGGGGGGACTATATAAGAAGCGGGCCCTGATGGGTGGGGATTGGAGTATTTGAAATGTCTCTCACAAACGTTGGGGGAGGGGAGATGGAGGAGACATAATTGCAGGACTCCCAGCCGAATTCATTGGACAAAAAATAGGAAATATAGGAATTTCTTGTTAAAATTCAAGAGCTTCACATAGCCTAGGAAAATGAAACAAAATTTATAACAAAACTTATAAGAGGTTTATAGTAATTATTAGCCGGAATGCAGTGGGAGAGTGTCCTACTGTACTGCAAGACAAGTATATTTTTGTTGTTGTTGTTCTACAAGAGTGTTGGAAAAATAAACACTTTGGTACATCCTTTACTATAGTTTGTTCCACATTATGTTTTCAGAAAACTGACTGGATGACGACTCGTTTCCTTGCACTAAGAGTTCAAAAACATGTGGATATCACACTTGTAGATTGTTCACAGTTACTGTTAGAGTCTACCAATGGGATGTTTACGGATTTTTTGCACTGGTAGTGGAAGAAAACGTGGCGTCATACAGTCAGTTTTCTGAAAACATAACGTGGAACAAAGTATAGCCCGTGTTTTGCTGCTCGACCAATAATATCACGTTCAGTTTTCGTACCATGCTGCAGCGCGCAACGAAGGGGAAGATGGATGTTCTTATTTCCGGATCCAAATAATTAGCGTAGCAAGGAAGCACACCCCAAACGGGGCAACATTTTGGCACAGAACAGAAAAATATAGGAAATATAGGAGCATTTCACAATTTATACAAGCGTTATAGGAATCCTATATAAAAAAAAAAATAGACAATATAGGCGTAGTGGGAGCCCAGTAATAGGGTTTTCAAAGGTCTTTGTTGTCGTTAGTGAACACCGGAAAACAAAAATAGCTAAACCATGCGCAATGGCTGTTCGCCGTGATGTCACCATGAATTAGCCAATAACGAACGAGAGCAACGGCTGTTTGGCCGTCTGATTGGACGAGCCCAGTCACGTGATATGCTCGTCACAACAAACAGCCATGGCGTGTAGTATAAGTAATTTTAAAAAATGTCAGAATGTGGAGTGGGTCCGAGGGGGGTGGGGGGGGGGGAAGTCCTAGCAAGTCAATACCAAGAAAAAAAAGGTACAAAGTTAATTCACCCGTCTTTAAGCGGACTGTAAGCCAGTGTTTTAATATCATGGCCACTTACACCTTTGTGTCTCTCCCTTTATATACACCCATACTTCATTGATGGAAGCCACACAACGGGCAACACAAATATAATCTTAAATTCCTGAACGGAGAAGCGAAACGGCAAAGGACGGAATGTTGGGTTGGGGGAGGGGGTAGGGAGCTAAATATAATTAATGTCGGCCAATAATACGGACAAGCATCTCGTACGGGAAGTTGTATACCCCATTCGACAGCGATTTAAGAACCAGTCTGGCTTGGGTCTAGCCACGCGATGCCATTGCAAAGGTAATTGCTATTGATCCGCCAATGGCACGCGCTCTCTCTCCCATTCTTATTCCCACGCGCCATTGCCGCTGCGTTCCTCACTTTATCAACGAGTCCAGAAATGAGAGATGCAGCGCCAGCATGGCGGGCAAGCCTAACCAAAAGGGAAAAAGGGGGCAGCCAGAAAATGTTAAGGTCACAGGGAGAGAACAGATTTCTGTTCGCAATGACGAAGAATCCTGGCTGTTGAAGTATATTTTTTCCTCAACTAACATACACCTCACATCAAAAAAATTCGAATTGTCGGCAACTTACCTAAGTTTGTTTAAAAACCCGATAAACCAAGAAGTTTTGCAATCCATGTCGAAAAACCATGTAAATTCGTACATGTAAGAATAGTTATTGCCAAACTTTTGCAACAAGGGGCCGGTGTACGCGATTTAGAGGACCATTTTTACCAAATGATATTCAAGGAGGTAGAAAGTCGTCCAAGGCGGTCTATCACTGAGAAAAAATATCAATAATATCGGTATTTTTACTGTTTCGTAACGATTCGGCAGAACAGAAATGCGACTTTTAATTTATTCAGTTTAATACGTTCTCGCTTTAACGCCATTAGCAACTTCTATAGCTGATATTTTACAATTGATAACAGGGGGGGGGGGGTAGTTAGAACCCCGAAACAAGGTGTTATTTTTTCCTGTGCACTTAAAGGCTTTACTTTTTATCTGAACGATATTCTAGTGGTTTTTACTGATTAATACCAGCGTGGGTTATACCCAGATGCTAGCAGTTGACATCAGTGGTACGTAAGCGCGCACGAAAGCAGTAGGCCTATCAAAAAAAGCAGCTTCAAACCCCACCAAGTAGCATACAAGAGAGCTGGCTGACCTCAAAACGCGAAAAACGGAATCGATAAAACTCGGCCTTTGGCAAAACGTGGGAAAGAGCAGCCTTGACCCAGCTAACATTAAAGAACAAGAAAACGACAAAGTCAAGAGTATCTACTCCATAATTACGCACTTTTACTACAGAATTCGTGTATAAACGGCGTGGTGGCGCCACTTGACGTGTTTTTCTTTTTCTTTTTTGTTGGGATCCATATCGTAAAGAAGAATGTGGAGACCTGCGATGTTGGCAGAATGGGCCAAGGACAAACAGTGGAATAAAGAGTAAGACGTTCCAAATAAGTTTAGGACGGCGAATGACTCAGGGCGGAGCACCGTAACAAACACTGTTCGAGAGCGGAATCACGACAGTGGTGGAAAGAACGGCGAAATGTTTGTGCACAGGTGCAAATATCACCGGCAACGTGTTTCACCATGGACATATACTTTGGAGGGTTGACAGGCTCCCAGCCGACGCCAAGGCACTAGGGACAATTTTACTAGATAAATCCCAAGAGAATGCAATGGAAATGCCCTAGGCCCTAATCGTCACATAGATGACACAAATGGACTTTTATACTATTACATTTTCACGTATTTTCACCAGGCTTCTGATAAGTAGATGGCTTTAAAGTGCCGAGGGGGGGGAGTGGGGGGCTGAATTTCGTACGGAAGTGGCAGAGTAGGGTGCATAAAAACTGAAATCAGTCACCGGTGTAAACTTAACTCAAAAGCATGGACTTGGCTAAGTCCCACAGCAGGTCAAACGGTCGGGGCTCAAAAACTGGCCGTGTAAACTTGATGAAAGTAGGTGGCACAATGGTTAACACGTCCAGGGACATGCACAGGCCACCGAGACGGCAGGGGCGACTTTCCTTTTTTTCTGGGGACCTTTTTTTTTATGTGTGTTTTAACCCCCTTCTTAGATTTTTACCCTTTTCTGCATTCTTTACACCCCTTTCTAGCTTTTTTTTGCCCCTTACTTTTGCTTTTTTTCCCCAATTTTCCTTAATAATAATAATATAATAATCACTAATAGTCCTCCCGGTGAAAAAGAAAAGGGCACGGCCAACAAGTAAAGGCCGATTGTCAATATAAAAATGCGTAAATTATAGATGTTATGAAAATTTCATCTGAGAAAACATGTTAAATCCATTTTATGAAGGGATCTTCTGAAGGAGTTTACATCTTGAAAATTAATTAGATCATTTGGCAGCGCGTTCCAAGCACGAACCCCCCTCACTGCGAAGAAATTTGATCGACAGGCCAGTCTCGATCTGGGCACAACAAGATTATGTCCCCTAGCAGATAAGCGCAAGTTTTACCAAAAAAAAGTAATCCTTTAGCAGAATTAAGCATAAGTTATACCTAAAAAGACGTGACAATTTCAGGTAAGTGCAAATTACAAATGAAGTAAAAAGTTTTGGGTTCCGATGGTGGCATGGGGGCATTAGTCACAAACTTCGCAGCATTTAGTGACTAATGTAAGCAGAAGTATAAACCCAGTGATTTCAACCAGAAAACCAATGACAATCTGAGGGGCCCAGGTTTGGTTAGTTTTTGACATGCGACATGTATTAAAACCACCGTAAAAACGAGATAAAACCTGCTGACATTTTGAGGTTTTATTCGGTTTTCACCATGGTTTTAATCGTCATGTCGAAAACCCCTTTTTGCCACACAAAAAAATGTACGCCAGTAACATAATTGACTAATCTTGGTCTAGTTAAGTGTAGTCAATTAACGAAATTGTTTTGTAGTATTTAAGACACCATTACGACATTTAATGTTCTTATTTTACTTTAATTAAAGAGTTCATTATAGCTGTGATCCCTAACACTGCTACGTACTACACCGATTAAATTTGAGAAGTAGGACCTGATTTTATAGTTTTCGACTCTTTTTGATTGATGATTTTTACAGTTTTTTGACACATTAAGTCAAAAACTGGTTATCGACGTTAAATCCCAACCCTGCAGGGTGTTGAGACAATGTCTAGAGCATGCCACAATATAATAATAGTGATTTCACACGGAATAATGTTTGAGTGCTATGCCACGCCATGCCGCGCCCGCGGATTTCACACGGAATAATGTTTGCGTGCCGTGCCGTCCCATGCCGCGCGCAAGCGAGCCACGACGGCCGCTACGTAACAGCTGGCGCTGCTCGGCACGATTTAATTATTCCGTCTGAAATAATGCTAACAAAGCTTCGTTGTAGTTAAAAACTTCCCGCCACCGGTTGTTGTCAAAACAAGGAGGCTGACAACAGCCGCTTATAATTAAACTGTCTGAAATCAAGTCGCGTTGGCCCTCCAGAATCTGCTAAAGAGGGTTGACCGCGTCCGGCCGTGGCCAGCCCCCAGCCCGAGACGAATTATTCCGTGTGAAATCACTATAAGAGTGCTGAACAAGGCTGGAAGTTTGACACACTACCCAGCTAGTCCGTGACTATAACTAACTTGTGCTTGGGTTTGAAAATCTCACGTTGAAATGGAGGCCTTAATCACAAACATTACCAAAAGCTTTACAGCAGTTGTACAAAAAGTAGGAATCCAATCCTGAATCTGAAAAAGTAGGTCCTATTTTTGAAAGTTTTGAAAACAAAAAC
>JAHWFP010020143.1:4542-17469 GCA_023313725.1 Lithobius niger
GAACGACGAACCTTTTTTGAATGTCTGCCAAAGTAAAGAGTAAAAGCGGCGGGAGATGCGGATGGCTCGACGTAGACCAACGGGGAAGGGGACAAGCGTAGGGAGATTATCAGTGTGCTCTGACTCGAGCTAGACGAGTCCAATTCGGAGCTACGTTCCCCTTCCTTTGATTCCATCCAGCCTACCATATTGACAATGCAGGCAAACAATGACGACAGAGCTTTTAACGTTCAACTGTATTTGTTGAGACCAAAAAGGCTGTCCTGAGACCTGAAAAGGTTCTCCAAAAAGGTCCTTTCACCCTCTCCTTTTTTTTTTAACGATTTGAGCAGCATGTGCACGTGTGCACACTTAGTTCTTAACATGCATTGCTAAGGATTCTACGTGCCTGCAGTCACGGTAAACAAAAGAGTACCAAAAACAGAACCTTGAGCAACACCACTATTGATGGTAGGCCAAGTGACTCTTCCTGAAGTCGAAGACTCGTTTGGCGTACCGTCATTAGTGGTGTTTCTCAAGGTTCTGTGTTTGGCACTCTTCTTTTTACCTTGACTGGTATCGCTGAAGTCCTTTGTACTAGAAAAGGTCGTCTGCATTAAACTCGATAAACTTGATAAAAACACAGCAAAACTGTGGTCAGCTGTATCATACGGCCGCGCTTACAGTAATATTAGCAGCCAGCGAAAAGTTGATTTACTGTTGAGAACCAAAATGATACGATCCGCCTGCCGCCTAAGTCTTTAACAGTTTAAAACGACAGTAAACGACTTAACCGATTTCTTAAATGCGGGCTTCGTGACCAAAGTTGAATTGTTTAAAAATATGAAGCAACAATAGGCACATTGCTGCCTCGACCACATCCTGCTGGGAGGTTGTGGTGGTTGACGTCAGGTGGTTGTGTTGGTGGTCATTGTTGTCTGTTACGATTTAGGCTTAAGTTAGGTTAGGTTAGAGTGTAAGTTTAGTTTGTTTCTAAGTGTATGGTTTATAGACCCGTAGGCTCAATGAACCATCAATCCTGCAACAATGAAAAACAAACTATGATGAGACGGAAAAATTAGCAAACGTATTTTAGCACGGGGTCCCATCTGTGGTCGCCACTGGAAAGCTACAGCAGCGCCAGGAGAGATGGAAAGTTATGGCACACACAGGAAAGTCATAGTGCGAGCACGTAATTGGGGAAAAAGAAGCTACAGTGGAAGGCCTAGATGAACTGGGACGTCCTGTGATGCGCAATGCTACGCAGCTGGCATTGGATACGTTGAAAGCATTAAAATTACGGGTTGTGTTGAGGGTAATGGGGGAAGTGATGCACCAAAACACCCGTTCGTCCCGCCGTGCGTAGCATGGGCTCCTACTAGTTACTTTTATAGTTCAGGTAAATACCTGTCCTCATCTGTATTTATCACCACTTTTTTTTACTAGATAACGTTGAAACTGCTCATCCAACATCGCAGACATCTATTACGTCAGTCAGTGCAGGGACGTACACAGGGGATGCAGGGGGGGGGGGGAGTTCTAGCCCCTGCCCTCAGGGCAAAGTGCCCCTTTTTTCTGAAAAAAGTGCCCTTTTCGGTGGAGCGCTGATGTAAAAGAGCCAAAAAAACGCTAAAAAAGGACTGCAAAGAGGGGCAGAAATGGTTAAAGTCCCCCAAAAGGGCAGTGAAAATGGGAAAAAAAAAGGCCCCAGAAAAAAGTTTCCCCCTGTCCTCTCGGGGGCCTGTGCACGTCCCTGAGTCAGTGAGTTACTAAACCATATGCCTACTTATTTTTGATCCTTGAATCACACCGAGAGCATAGTAAGCACGAAAACTCAAAGGTACATTCTTCCCAGTTGTATTTCCTTTATGGGTCAGTTTTGCAACATGACATTAGTTCAGGCACGTGCAAATGTTGCAACGGCATTCACTTTCCTATTTTTCCGCTCGTGACAAAACGAATTTGCTACATTCGCTCTAACCTTCGTAAATGTTGCAAAAGCTATTATGCGCAGGATGCTCGAATACAGTGGGGAGGTATGTATGTCGTTTTAAAGATTTACCAAGCCGAAAAAAGCAAATATCGTCTGCAATATGCTTCGCTTCGGAATATATTTACCGCAACCGCGGTTAAGTGAAAATTTTACAGCAATGTTGCTTCGTTTCAATACCGCACAGACCCGCCTTTATACACAGGCCCCCAAAGCGCAACATAACTTCAAAATTTAGTCCATAATAAAAACGGAAGCTTAAAAAAGAACACATTGGGTCGTATTTGCCTTGGCGTTAACCCACACATGGCCTCTTAAAAAAAAAAACAGAAAAAGTTTTGAATCTCCCAAGGTATATATGCTCGTTTTATATAGCTCAAATCCTATGAATTATGACATTTTCCCCCTTCGGCCAAAAAGAACATTAAAAAAATAAAAACCGAACATAAAAATCGATTTTTATTTTCTAAACTCTCTCCCATCTCTCTGTCGTTTTCTTCTTTAAAGTACCCTCCCACCCGAAAGAGCTTTTATATCCCGTATGAGATGCTTGAGTCTTTACAACTCCCCACCCACCGTCCAGAACTAGCTAAAAACCACCCACCCTAAGACCTATAAACTCTATAATAGGGCGGGTATAGCACGCCCTACCACTAACTTTTATGACGCCATGTAAATTTAGGTGGTATAACTGGGGCTGTGTTGTTTTCCTCGCGCAGGGTTTTATAGGTAATGAAGCACATCCTGTAGCAAGACGACTAACCCCTCTCCCTATCCCCCAACCCCCCTCCTAATCTCATTGGTTGTGCGCCCACGAAGAAGGCATGATTGAGGTGACATACATGTTGATTACGGAGCGGCGTCTGATGGAGGAGGATTATGGTGGGTATGGAGCAGATTGCCGAGACGCCACTGCCTAAGATGAGTTTTTGAAAGTCGTTCTTGTGTTGTCCTAAAGATGATACTCCCAACACTGTGGTCTACTCCTGTGGGTGCGTGGGTTTTTAGTTCTCATCTGTGTCAGTGGCGCGACCAGGACCTGATTTTTTTTTGGTGTGACTGATGCACCATTTTGCGGTCGATGCTGCGCAATCCTAACGAGTTCTTTGTTGATTAATTATGTGTTGCTTTCGACGTCAATTGACTGCTGAGACAAATTTCTGTTGATTGGGTTCCTTTGTCCTAAAGTTAATACACAAAACTGCAGTTACTTATACACTCGTTTGCTTTTATTTTTGTTGGTTACTAACCGATCTTGATCATTTTATATTATCTTAAAACCCCCAAGACCACATTTCAAGCTAGTGGACCACTTTTTGGCCGATGCGCCGTAATCACAATATTTGGTCAGTGTACACTTGGTCCGAATTTTACCGATTTACACCACAACGCCGATACTCGGGCCTTTTTTTTTTTTCCGTTTGTTGCTAACTGATTTTAGTCGTTTTTACCACTTTAATACCCCAAAGGATCACATTTTCTAGCTATAGTGGACCACTTTCTGGCTGATGTACCATAATCACAGTATTCGGCCATGGTGACCTGGTCTAGAATTCACGGAGCGATGCACCACAATCATGATACTCGGGTCCTTTTGTATCTGGCGATTACTAATTGAGTTTCATCTTTTTATACCATTTAAAAAACTCCAAAGCACCAGATTTCCAAGATGGTGGACCACATTCTGGCTGATGCACCATAACCATGTTACTGACTGATTTTGATCTTTTTATACATTCAGAAAATTCCAAAGCACCAAATTTCCATGCTAGTGGACCACATGCTGGCCGATGCACCATAACCACAATACCCGCATCCTTTTATCTGTGTTGGCTACTGACTGATTTTGGCCTTTTTACACCATTAAAAAAACTCCAAAGTAACAAATTTTCAAGCTATTGGACCTTTTTTTGGTCGATGCATCACAATCGTATACAATTAGATTCCTCTGTTGTGTGGATTACAGACTCGTTTTAGTATGCGTTAAACCCATTTCAGAAACCGTAAAGAAACGTTCTGATACGTTACTTTCAAAACGTAGGCGTATTGTTGCAGCCGAAAAGTAACCGGTAAAAAAACTTGATGACATTGTGTAACGTGTTAGTGTTTCTTTTTCAGCTCGTTGGGTGCCCTGGCTTGTAATTAAAGGTCATCGACGATTTCGGGCTCAACTGTGGTGCTAATTGGAATCGGTTTCTTCATTGTTTAATTTTAAGTCAGTTATTCGAATTTGAAAACTAGACCAGTGTTAAACTTGGCTCGTCCAGTCATGTAAAAGTTCTTTTAATAAATACAGATGCAAACCTATTTACGTTGCCTTTTGGACTTATATGTCAGACTGCCTGAGCGGAGAATCGAACCCACGACATATAAGTTCAAAAGGCATCGTAAATAGATTTGCATTTGTATTTAGTTGATACTTGTTAAGCCATCGGCGTTCCGTCCTCTTTAAGTTGTTTTAATATTTATACAGTTGATCTCATTAGTTTTAGTAGTTCAGTTATGTTAGGAAACAAACAGCACCGTTATCCGCTAGTAGTTAACGAAACTATTCTATAATTAGGGACTTGATAAATGAAAGTTAGGGTTTTATTATATTACTTCCCTTTTTTGCTGGTGTACCGAGCTGTGGCGGATATATACTCGCAGTGATATGGATTGAAGAGAGTTTTCAATTAATTTGTGATTGATAACCACAAGTGCATTCAAAGGCCCCCAAAAATATTTAATTTTCGGAGGAATTTTACTATTGTGAAAGTACACTTCAAGTTAACCAGAAGAGTAAGCGGCAAATCTGACTATTGGTTAAAAGGAGTGGGAGGGGAGAACGACAAAAAAAATGCAAATTTGAAACGTCCTTTTTTAAGGCTGGGACTAAATGTCTTCCGTTTGTTTTGAGGGCCGTACAGTTTTAGGTTATCTGTTCAAAACAACACTCCACCAAATTGAGGGGAAAATGAGGGAGAGGCCTTCCGTTGATTGAGCAAGAGGGGAGGGGGGGACGGTTTTTATTTTATTAAAGTACACAAGAATTTGAAGACGTAGTTCAGACAGCAACTTTTTACAATTTTTACTTTCAATTTTTCTTGAAGATTAATTAAAACCAACTGGAATGTTTAAATCTCCATCCATATGGCACAATCATAAATTCCCAGGTTGGGTTAGGTACAGATATCCTAATTTATTTCTCCTGCGTGTTATACATTCCAAGTTGCCGTTAATGTAACGAAACGAACACTGCCGAATACACTTAAAAGGTACACCTAAAAGGACACTTAAAAGGTACACCTAAAAGGACACTTAAAAGGTACACCTGATGCTTGAAAGGCACACTTCTTCGGGCTACGGAAAATTGATTTAGAACATGATGTCACAACTCCTTAACACTTAGCACCGCTAATATGTACATAAATACATAATAAATAAATAAATAACTTGCCGCATATGCAACTTGAGTGGGAAGGGCCCATTGCGGTCCACTGACTCCCAGCCAAACTTAATTTGTTTAAAGGGAATCAATAAAATACAAAATAACATTGCAGGTCAGGTCAATTGAGGTCACAGAATAAATAAAAATACCGACCAGTTAAAAAGTAAGTGGAGTCAATCAACATGTGCTTAAAAATAATAAATAAAACACAGTGAGAAGGCAATAGAGAAGTAAACTAAAAATAAAAAACAAACATATTAAAAACCTTATAAAACATTTAAAAACCGTATAAACACAGAAGGCAATAAATCAGTGAACTGTAATTTAAAAGCGCATTAAAATCGTTTAAGTCACATCTGGAAAGTCTACTTTTAAAGTAGGTAAATTAGGTGCCTTGACCACCTCATCAGGAAGGGAGTTCCATGGTACGACAACTCTGTTTGTCCAAAAATACTTGCGAGTGTCACAGTTAGCTTTGTTTACCATTTACTTAAAGGAATGGCCGCGAGTCCTTTCACCGAGACGTAATTCAAAGAAAAAAAGAGTAATCAAAATCTACTAAATTGTGCAAAAGAGAGAATGTCAAATGCAAGTCTGCACGAAGTCGGCGTAAGGGCGCGTTTACCCAAGGACAATTTTCTCGCTTACTAGCTTTTACTTGGTTAATAATAAATCTGCTGGCTGCTTCTCGCCTTTGTCGGAGAATGCAGCTTTCGAGCTGTCTATACGTAGTAACCATGGCAACAACGCGGACGCAAGTTTTTTCCTCACGACACGACGTATGAAGCTTGCAACATGACAGCGTTGATTTATGACAACAAGTAAACAATTTTTACTGCAGTACACGACGACGGACAGATTCCTGAATACCGGCATTCGAAGGTTTGTCTTCGAATCGATAACTCCGAAATGGACGCCATGTTGGATTTTTTATTCTCGCTGCAAGTAGCTGTTTATTCTACCGTCGTTTGATCACTGCTAGGAGCTGTTTTTTTCAGCGAGAATAGCAAATTTTTGAAATAGCGTGAAATGGCAACAATGTTGTAGCAATATTTAAAATGACTGTAGCACTTTGACTCTTTGTCCGTGTTGTTATTTATAATACATTTAATTTGTTGTCTATTACCGTAGTCATTTAATAGAAACGGGAAATTAATCGTAAATAAATAACGGTTGCCTAGCAAATAGCTTTCGGCGAGCGAGAATATCTCGTTGCTTAAACGAGCCCTAACTCCAGCGAATCTAGAGCTAAAAACTCAAGCCGTTCCTCATAAGTTTTGTTTTTTAGACCACTAACTGATTTAATAACGTGTCTCTGCACTTTTACAACATGTGTTGAAAAATCCAGGGTATTCAAGGGGGAGGGGGATGCTCTTATTTCACACATTATAGTAAAATCGAATATCGAGTAACATTTCGAATTCACAAAATATAATTTCTGACGGTGAAACTTAAAAAGTCTATGGAGAACAATGAAATCGTAATGAGTAACCTAGCTATATTTCTTACGCATGCGTTACTAAATGAGTTGTGGAACCTCGTATTTGACTGCCCTTTTTTGGAGGCAGTTCAGTAGTGCATTTACATCCTTATGGATGGCGCCACACTCATTTCTATGTGCAAAGTAATGGAGGCTAAACACAAATGACGTCACGTAAATTTTGCCATGTTTTGGCTCGCTTGCCCATCACACATTGTCACAACCTTTGCAACTCTCTGCCCCTCCCCTCCCAGAAAATGATGTCACAAACGTCGAACCCCCTCCCACTTCGTTACCGACGAGCGGGAAAAATTTGATAAAATCCGGTGATTTCTTTCGTCATATTCATGAAATTATTGTCCGAATCAATATATATATATATAATAGGCTTGGGTGGCACAGAGCAAATTCATCATATGTGTGTGTGTGTGTGTGTTACTGAAGTTCAAGCGAGAAAGGGGAAAGGGTTGACCAGGGAGGTGGCTCAATCTGACCATGCAGTGGGATAATGTGGGGGAGGGAGGCAGGAGGGGGGGGTTAGAGAAAGGGGAGGGTGTCGGCGCCATTCCGACCGGTAATTAGGTATACGGGAACCGGCTAGACCGGCGTATGTTACGCTGGGGGTACAGCTAGTTTATCCTAATTTCTGATGACTTTTTTTGCTCTTTATCCCGTCGGTTTGATAGTTATTCATATATATGTGCGATTTAAAAAATTTACTCGCCCCACTTGCCTCTTGTCCGGAACTGTTACTCGTGAATCCACCCCTCCTGCATGTCGTCATATTTTGTACAGTCCCGTAGTGCCTTAAGCCGTGAAGGGCGCAAAACGTCGCATGCAGAAATAGTGGCGGCTTCCAGACATCCTCTGTGAACTAAAATTTTGTCCCCTAACTTGTCCCTACAGAAGGGTCCTACAGAATCAAACTCACCCCAATCTACATGGTAGTCCACAAAAACTGACGACTCAAGATTTTTTAAGTCCTACTTTTCTAGTTACCACCCCTCAAAACCAGGAAAGGAAATAAATCGTTCATTAGATTTGATTTCTGTCCTATCTTGGTTCTGAGGGGTGCTAACTATAAAAGTTGGACTTGGAAAATGTTGGGGCGTCAGTTTTTGTGAACCACCACGTATACACTCATGTTATGAGTTACTAACCCCAATCTCTGCTCCAAATTGGGATGTAGATGATGGTTAGTAACACATGAGTGTATCCCCCCCCCTCCACCAATCCATATACTCATGTTATGTGTTGCTGACCCCAATCTACAATCCATAGGGTTAGTAACACATAAAATGAGTGTATAGATTGGGATGAGTGCTCAAATGCTCAAATTCATTGCATCAATAAGAGGCCTACTTTTTTCCAGAACTAACTTTTTTGTTTCTTCTGTATCGTAAATAAGGACGGGTGCGCCCGAATGCGCCCGCTGTAAATCATTGCTTACAGCTCTTCTACAAGTCATATCGAAAACTTCCAGTCAATTACAGCAAAATTTAAACTGGGATATGAAAGCCAGATCATTAAGGATAAAAATGACACAAGTTTCATTTCCTTATACCTCAACTGGGTGAGAAGCTGCGATTTTTTTTCCTACAAGTCAGTTATAAGTTCTTAGCGCGCACGCAGTCCTTAAAGGGTTAAGGCGAGACAGTTTCGGGAAGAAAGAAGAAAAACGTTGAAATGGGAAGATCTCCGCACTTCGGCTATTTAGAAGAGGCTGGTACTTTGGCTGCAGTTTATGCCTGTTTTTACGTGTTTCTTTCCGCTTTGCAGCGTAAGCTTTACTTATGCAGATTTTTCAGGAGGCTCTTTCTCCGTTTATGCGCCCGGAAGCTGCGCACTAATGACACTACGAAACAGGAAGTTTGAGACGTGCTCGACGCAGCAACAATCTCCGAAGATGAGATCCGTCCGTGTTTAGACCGCTTTTGGTGGCTTGTAAATCCTTTGATACCACTATTAATATGTAATATTCACAGTAAACGGCCGTCTATTTACAACGTCGAGGAGTGATAATATTAAAGCCATAATTTCCGTAAGCTGTAATTTGCCGAACACCGGTAGATGGAGCCGTTAGGGAGTATAATGAATCCAGCATGGAAACTCTAGCGTATTCTGCAGACAGTTATAATAGAAGTACCGGTATTTGAGCACGGGCATTCGAGTGGATGGGAGGTTATTTTTAATTGCAGTAGGCAAAATTCATTAATTCTCATTTACGACCTCTTTGATGCTGGACATGACTGCCCCGGGTATAATAAAAGAGTAGAATTTACACAGCTTTTAATCAATTTTCTGTTATCCCGTTATGTAAAGGGAAGGGTTTAGGTTTGAAGTCGGTGTGTGTATGTGTCGATGTAAAACAGAAGGTCCATGTATGCCCTAAAGCCACAGATGCTAATCGTGAGTCTGCGCCACATGCTATTATTCGTGGTAGGTGTAAATGCAAATAAGTCGGCTAAACCAACTAATTTTTCGTAAAGGATGCCGCAGAACGGGTGGAGCAGGATGTCAGAAAGTCAAGGTATGAATTGTTATAATGGTTTTATTTTGCAAACGGTCCAAAGTTAATTCTGTAGGAACTTTTGTGCGCCGGATTACAGCATAAAAAGTGAATACAAGCACATGGTTCAAGGAAAATATCATATCAAAAATAATATCATGTTTCAACATTGAGACAGTTTCATGTCAAGGTGCTAACTTAAAAATATGGTTAGTCACTTAGCCTACACACTGGCAACTGATAATATCACGAAAAATGACCAAATGAAAAAATAGTAATGCTAACAATATCAGAAACATTATCAACGATATCAGAGACCTATATCAAAATCAAAATGCCTCAAAATATCAGAAACCGTATCAGATTCAAAATCCCGCAACAAATCAGAAACAATACTGTACTATATTAAAAAAAAAAAGTCGTTTAGGTGTGAGGAAATAAAAATTTTTGAGTTGTTGGTCTAAAAAGTAAGTAGTTAGACTACTGGTTATTATTTTATTAAGTTTATGCAGTCGCGATGGGATTTTGTTGAAAGTCTTAAGAGATTTTGTGGCTGTTTCCGTAATGGTTCCCCACAAAGGGTACCTGATATCTGTAAGTTGATTTTTGCACATAAGCATTTTTGGTATTTGAGCTGAGTTTATATTCATCATTAAAGTAATTTTTTAGAACAATTACAAAATCTCTCAGCTATCTTATTTCAAGAATTTCAGTTTTCCTATAAACCTCCTTAGTTTTTTAGTTTCCGTATTCATTGAAAAAAATTTTCACAATTCTATTTTGTAATCTGTTTAGGTGGCAGTCGGCGGCAAAGCCATAAATGTCAACGCCGTATCTAATTTGAGTAGCTATCTAAGTATAGTAGATCATGTTTTTATTTTGTGTGCTTAAGAGATACCTTATATGGTAAAGACTTGGCATAAGTTTCCTAAGTTTTTTAATGAGTTTCTCTATCTGCTTTTTTTAAGTCCACTGTGAGTCAATTTAAAAAAAAAATACCAGAGTGCCTCACGGAACCAACATTGTGAATGCCAAGGAAATGACTTGGTCAGCGATAATGATGAAAAATTTCACACATTGTCACAAATTCGGAACATCGGAAGAATACGGACTCCCGTCCGATTTTTTTTTTTAATGGACTAAGAATTACCTCCTGAATAATGTTTTCCTCTTCCATTTTTGGGGCAAACGCACCGTTTGGCCGTAGTTTAGGTCCAAAGTTAGCACTACGCGAGGTAGGCTGTGACGCCATCTTGTTGCCGGCAGGCAGGCTCGAGGCACACGGCGCTGCGCTGGAAAGCATTAACTGGGTCAAACTCCGTCAAGTTGAAACGCCAAACCCCAACCAGTTCATTACAAGTGAAACGGAAACAGAAGCCGGTACCTATAACCTAACCTAACGACAATAACAACAAAACCAAACTAAACTGACAATAACAACCCACTTATCTGAACTGTTTACTGGAAAAAGATATTTACTGGGAACATGGAAGACAACGGGCACTTGTACGTCCGTCAGTGCTGGAGTACGGCTTTCATTAATTGCTGACGGCCAAACTAAAACTTTGCCCCAAAAATGTTATGGGAAAATGTTGTTCAGCTGATCATTTTACATCATTATAGCCCAACGAGAAGTTAACCGGAGAGGAGCCCGTATTTTTCCGGTAAACCACAAATTCTAGGAATTTAATCCTGATCTTCTGTAGCTATGGTGATACACCGTAGTTCAATGGTTAATATTACTAGGACCGTCATCAGTTCCACTGTCGACGTAATGCCTCCGCTTTCTTGCTGTTTGGCTGTCAATCGGATCGGATCGGATTTGCCTTGTAATTTCTAAACAATAAAAACGATACGGGACTACGTTCGGGCGGAAATGTGAATGAGTTGGTTTGGTTAATGCATGGTGGATCAGTGAGGCTATGAAACGGTAATTAAGCAGAAGTTTGCCAAAGATGTTTTACTAGTTCAGGATAATTTGATGTAGCTTGCTTGCCTTAATGTAACCCTGCTTAATTACAGATGTTATGGGGTGAATTATAGTGAGAATATTGGGGGCATGATAACTTAAGTTGGGGCAAAGGGGAGGAGAAATAGGGAGGACAATTTCTAGATAGGCAATCGAAATTAGGACTTACTCTTGGCTTGGTTGGATTGGAATGGGAGGAGTGCTATTGGGCAATTGTTGCCCTTAAACAGCCTGGTCACATTGTTGGTTGGCAACCCTCGAGCTCACAATGTTCATGAATTGATTTACAATACTTTTACAGTGTTATTGTCCAAGATTGTTGCAAGATAATACATTAAATTCAGGGCAACAGGGAGTTGCTTGGAGAGAAAGGCAAGCTGAGAGAGAGGTCTAGCAGGCAAGGTCCATGGAGTTAAAGCAGCATTCCCTGCCATAATTAGTACGTCCAGTGTCCCTGACGATCACCTAGCTGTTCTGCCGGATCTGTTTCTACAAAGAGACAGCTACTTGGGGATCGGGCCATTGGAAAGGTGGTGAAAAAAACCGTGAAAATGGTGCATTCAAACGTCCAAATCGGTCGACGAAAAATGAAAATATCTTGAATTTGGTTTATTACCGCCTAACGCCGCTGTTTATCATCAACAATCAATCTTTTAACAATCGGATGCCTTGAACAATTAGAAACGGCTTCGAGTCTCGTTGTTGTTTTGATTTTGGCTTTTGCTTTTGGTCCATTTTGTCACCCTGATGGTTCCTCAACCCCATGTCCGATTTCGGATTTTTCTTTTGATAAACCTTGTCCGGAGTCCCGTGCTGCTGCATGCAAAGTTTGGTTTGGATAGTCTTTGTGGTTTTCGCGTGATGCGCGGTCTAAGATTACATTGGACGCGCCAAAAGAGTGACAAAGTCGTCATTACCAGCTTTCAGAGCACTGGGCGGTCTTGGAAAATTATAGCCCATAGTAATAACATTAGGACCGAAACAAAAACAAAAAAAAAAAACCAGCAGCAAGACTACTTGCCCTACAGTGAAGTAAAAAAAAACAAAAACCGTCTCAATGTTACCCTATTTTTTTCGTTTAGGGTAAGCACACAAAAAAAACTGAGAAGATTCCTTGGATAGAACAAGCCGTGTGGTTCCATACAGTATGTTTAGTAGTGTGGGTGAAAATAGCATGGATTTCGATGCAATGTGAACAAAATGAATTCTTTAAAAATTAATGAAGCACTCTTTCAAAAAGTGTTCTTGGTATGTGAGATAATAAATATATCAAGCTTTGAGAATGAAAAAAAAATGGGCTCGATTGAGCAAACGTAGCTGGTTCTACATAATTTTTAAAACTTTTTTTTTCATTTTAGCAATGGAGATTTAGGCCTAACTGGTTTGAAAGCCAAGCTATTCCTTTGCTCTTGCTGGGAAGCCAGACTGGATCAGACAAGGTGTCCTGATTCCTGGTAATGTTTCCGGCGTGGTTCACTTTATGAATTATTTTAAAAGCCAAGATATCACGGTCGGTGGATCATTCTACAGATTGGCCAAGATATCACGGTCGGTGGATCACTCTACAGAT
>JAHWFP010020147.1:0-34551 GCA_023313725.1 Lithobius niger
GTGAAAGTTGTCAGATAGCGTGCATGCATTTTAATGCGACTGCTCGTATGTTGACATTGTAGAATTAACCGGTGCAAAGTTAAGCTCCAAATCAACATTGTTTTTTGTCAACTCCCGATTATTTCGTGAAATAGCATTGCAAATAGCGTATATTGCAATGGTGGAATTAATCTTGCTTTGGCTCACTTAAATCGGCGCCGTTTTCCACCATGTATGATTTGTCAGGTGGTGTGAGGGCAGAGAACTTCTGGGAGCGAGGTTACATGATCCGAATGACGCCGGAGATCCCACAACGCCTGGGATCCAGAAGGCCCGTGTAAAAAAAGTTATTTGCGACCCGCGCCCACCTCTACTTTGCTCGAGAACATGACAACGCGAAGCGCGTGCGTCAGTGAGTGGCCCGTGTTTTTTATTTTTTTTATTAATTTGTGTGATTCATTTGTGAATTTCATGGGGAAACGAGCTCAATGATTAGTGTTCTAAATTGTTTAATTCATATAAACATTATATCCGCAAACTCACAACCCAAATGGAAAAAAAAAACTATTTTTCGTTTTACCAACAGTCGTCTGCTCTTGGTTCATTCTCGTTTTCGATTTCCCCACGAGCAACATGGCGCCTATCGGGTTATGACACATTGGGATTTGTGAGCCTTTGCTGCTTCGCTTAAATGTCACATTTAGCTTTAAGATCACGAAATAATTCGTTTAATGTTCATTTTGCCTTCAATTTTCTGCCAGAGTTAATTACATTTTCCAGATTTCAGACCAGACAATGCAGAGATAAGTAGACCCACAAGTGCCACCACTAATTCGTCCTTGAAATCCAACACACCATCAATCATCATCATACATTTCAAAATCAACAAACCCAGCAGCTGCGATTCATCGTAAGTAAACTTGACAAAGATACTGCGTTCCATGATCGTCATGGAACGGAATGGACTCGTATTTTTAGGTCCGTTAAGATTACACTTAGGCTAGCACTTTTATTCTGTTTTCATTATTCAGGATGACCAAGCACGCTGAATTGACCTTATGTTGCTTCTGACCGATACCGAGGTCATCCCAGCCGATTACGTAATTTCATCTATTCAAGAAAATGGCAAAGGAAGAAGCTCACAACCATCATTTTTCCGAAACGTTCTTATTTAAATATGCGTTGTCGATCGCCGCAGCGACAGTGGCAGAAACGGGTAAGCACTTCGGTTACTAATTATTGTAGCGGCGCATGCATGCATGTTTGTAATACAATGTATCTGTTTGCCGTACTTTTGCGTAATTACTTTGTTGAAAGAACTTGCAAAAATTTGCACAAGTAGCTCACATCATTTTATTAAATTTACTTTTAAATTTAATCTTTACGGTAGGTATTTGGTATTTCTCCTATTCGGCCATAACTTTAAGTATTCGGTGTTTGGCCAAATATTGATTTTATTTTCCTATTGGTTGGAGCCACCGTCATTTTTGTACGTGACGTATTAGGGAGCATCCATAAATTGCGATTGAACAGACGCATGGCCAGACACTTGTAGAAAGAAAAAGTACACTACGTTAAAAAAAAAAATCTTTAATTTCAAATGGTATTCTGTGTTGTTATTAAAAGTGGCGCCATCACCGAATGAAAATCGTTTGGAAATATCGTGGCACCATCTAGCGGCAGTGATATTGTTAACCTTTACAGCTTGCTCCTATGTGCATGAGATCGTACCAAATTTTCACTCAGTAATTAGGAGGTTACGTCTTATTTGTTTCGTTAAAAGAAACAGCGCTGTGCAATCCTTCGCTTGTGCAAGCAAGTGCTAGATAGCTAGATGTTGCCAGATTCTGCAGATTTTCAATCGTTGGTATCTTGCCACTTTAGTTTTCATCCGATTGACTGTGTCTTCTTCCCCCCCCCCCCCACTCCAGTCGTGCCTAAGTTTCCAGATGTTCAGCTCCCTGTTCGTGGAGGTTAAAGAGACAGGTAGCTATTAATAAGTACGATACGACGCTGAATGCTGCTATACTTCCCCCACCCCGAACTGTAAGTGCTCCTGTTTGATAGCCGCGCACACAGGAAAAAAAGACGACTAAACAATTTTTTTTATCAACAGAAATTAATTTCATACCTAAGGTTGCTAAAAATTAATTAAGTGGTTCTTGGGAGCACACACATGGGTTTTTTTCTAAACGCACAAAACGTTTTTTATGACATTGTCTACAAAAAAAAATTCTGATCACGCGTCAGCACATTCACCAAACATTTCCTGGAGCCGATGACCACATATTCTCTCTGCTCCATTCACATGATCGCCTCGAAACGAATTTACGGGTCGTTCAAAGTCATACCTCAACTAGAAACTTAGATATAAATAATAACTTATATCAAATTCACAACTGTTGCACGCTGATCCTGGCATTAAAACATAGATATTGTACTCCACAACAAAATATAAGCTACTGATTTCTTTTTGTTTGGTGCAAAAAAAGCCATCGCCCGCATCTGAAAAATCGCCAATAAAACGTAAAATAAAACACCACCGGCTCGCGTCATTTTTTTTCGACACCACGCTCCTAATAGACCAAATATTGAATATTCAGTGCGTCCCTATTTTATGTAGGTCCTATTGATTTTTTTTATCTATGGTACGTCATCTCGTTTCTGCCGACAAACAAAAATTTTTTTGAACAGAATTGTAGGCAGGATTTAAGTACAAAGAGATGGAATAATTTAAGGCCTTATTTTGACTTCCAGCCAGTGTTTTTTTTAGTGCTGTATTTTTATCTGTGTCAGTTTTTTTTTGTGTGTGTTCCTATCTTGTGAGCCATTGCTGTAACAGATTCCTTAAACTGAAATGCAGTCCGATTTGGATAAGGTGTGAACATCGTGTGATGAATATTTGTGTCATTTTGAAAACTACAATTCCTTTTGATTACAGTTACATATCCCTTGGATCTCACAAAGACACGACTTCAAATTCAAGGTGAACGAGGACTGCAACAGGGAAGTTCAGAAGCTGTAGCCGTCTCAAATACACATAGAGGCTTCTTCAAAACAGCTGCGGGCATCAGTAAGTATAGTAATTGTTTTATGCGACCGCACACGTACAAATATCAGCTACGATGATAGGATCTGCTGGATGTTACTTTGGTGAAATTCAATGTAGTAGTTTTAAACTAGCTCTGTAATCATTAATGGAAAATTGTAACGTTGAAGAGTAATTGTATTGTGGCGTCATCTATTGTCCAATACAATGTTAACCTTCACAGCTTCTTCCAGGTGACTGAAGACATTGGCTGCCAGATTTCTTTATTTATTATAAGGAGATTTAGTAATAAAAAAGTAAAAGTGCTTTGTTCTCGCATCATCTTGAGCTTATGCTAAAAACAATTGCTGACATTCTGCTGTATTTGTTGCAAAATTTAATGATACAACAGATAGAAGACGGTGCCATGGTAGAATGGTAGATTCTTAGTTCGCAAACATCTCTTTAAAGTAGATTTTGAAGAGATTTTTACTTCCCATTTCATGTTTGATACTTACAGCTCAAGTTATACTGATTTAAGCTGATTTAATGATTTAAAAAAACGAACAGATTTTTAGACTTAAATAATGGATTTAATGTTTCAGTGAAACATTTTAAAGGGAGCTAAGTCACTTTCTTCAAAAGTTATGAAGAAAAATGTGGGAAAAAATAAAGATATATCATTCACCCTTGAAGCCACATCCCCAGGGCTTGATTTACATTTTTTTTTTGCCGAGCGTAAAATAGCATTTGACCATTGCGGGTAGGATTATTATTGTTTGGGATGATGCATCATTTTCAGCACTGGATGTGTTTGTGGCAAGAAAAGTGGTTTCGCGCTCTACTAGTGCCATCATGAAAATGTCGGCATCAAATGGCAGAAAAATCCCAACAAGGAGTGCCACAAGCAATGCGCATGTGACACTCCTAGCTGGGATTGTAACGGCCACCTACTAGTTGTGATGTTATCGGCTACAATCAGCTTGCCACGGATTACTAGTAAAAAAAAAAACATAAGAAACTAATAGCGCCGCACACTGAATTTAAACCCTAATCGAATATTTTGTCTGGAAAGAGGCTTGAGCTCGTATGGACCTGACAAGTGTAAGCCAAGCGGTGCAGCTACCGCTGACTTCCCTGCAAGATCAAGTCCAAATGGTCAGAGCTCGGAGGCTCTCTAGTGAGCTTAATCAGTATCAACACCAATCGTCGTACTTCATCACCAGTGCATTCTGCCGTTGTTCTCAATCTACGCCGCAATCGCTCCGTCAAGCCCTCCAACGCGAGTTGCACAGCCGATAAAGCAGGCCGTCTGTTAGAAAGTCGCATCCTCCCAAACAACTAATAATCCTATATTGCATCGGCCCACTGATACATTGGCACTAATGGTTCGCTAAATTCACCATCAGCATGGATCAATGGATCAGTTTATTTGCCATGGTTTGGAAGATTGACTTTTACTCAAAAAAAATTCAAAGGCTTTTCTAAGAATACTGCTAGATCAGCTAAATATATATGGTATTAAATCCATCCAGTTCGTTTGTTTTGTGGATGATCCGTTGTTTGTACTTAAGTGCAGTATTATTAAATACCAAGTTTAACATCCAACTTCAATTGCAAACTGATCACTATGACACCGTTGCGATTGGTTCATCACTAGCTACACGGTTTTCTCTGGTTACTCTGACCGTACTAGAAAATAAGACTAAGCAGCTGCTAAGCGACTGCTGTAAAACTTTTGTAAACGCGCAGTCAGTCAATTGTGTTGGTTTGCTATTAAGCTTAATTTAGATTAAATTAGGATAAGATATTGGTTTCATGTAAAAGAAGTTTCCCAAATCAAATGTCCACGCTCGAAAATGCCTTAATACAGTAGATTTAGATTTCCTGGTGAATGTGTACTTTGCTGTAATCTGCTGACGGCTATCTGTTTCACTGCTACAGTGAACAAGGCTTATTCTTACAAACTTGTTAAAAACTGATAAGACAAAAATCTTTGCTAAATTTCTTCATAAAAATTTTCCAACATATAATAAAATAAGTGCCATGAGTCAAACAAACTTGGATCGCTAATAAAATTTTATCTTAATGCTATTTTCTTTGGAATTATTTTTGTTTATTCTTAACAAATTTACTTAAATCTGAATTTTAATTAATGTGAAACGATCAACCATGGAAATGCATCTGTAATGGGCCAATGGTTTTTTTCCTCCTATTGGCTTTCATCGGCATAATTCTACCATCGGTCAGACACTAGCATAAAACATTGCTCTTCTGAGAGGATACCTAGGTGCAAATTACTTGTTGCCCTGTCACTTTCAAGTTCTTTTGTGTAAGTTTTAGGCTTTCTATGCTTCTTTTCTGAACATTATTCCTCAGTATTCTCAGCTACATATCATTAACTTAATCATTCACTGAAAAAAAAATTTTGTGTAGAGGAACATGGGCACTTCCCAAGTTCAGTGAGAACTGGCTTAATGAATCACTTGCAGTCGTATGTCATTTGGCAATGTTTCCGTACATGTTGCTTCCCCGCAGGGCTATCAAAGGTAGATGGATACCATTTCTAGAAGTTGTGTGTATTTCATAATACTCTTCTAGGTGGGAGTGTAGTTGGTAAAGCAGTAATGGCTGCATATAAGGTGGACTGGAGTTGGAAAGACAGCTCTGCTGTCCAGTCAGTCTGTACTTGGGGGCAACCGTTGAATCAACATCGGTGAGAGGGAAGGCACTTTGCTGTTACGTTATTTACCATTATAGTCCAGTCCAAAATTAGGATCCCGTTCCTTTATTGCTGCAAACCAATAATGGCATGTAAACAAAGATATCTAGCCTGGGGAAAACTTTTCCTTGGTGGTTTTTGGCCGCCATCTTGGAAATAGCTGATTAAGCTGTTCGCGCCATAGAATTAGCAGTCCAGGCATAAACCTCTGTCAGAAAAAAATAGTGTACACACAAAAAAATAAACAGAAGACTCCAATAACCACAGCAGAATCAAAACAATGCTAATCCATTCCCCGTGGTAGCCTCCCGTAGAAATTTTAGTTCTGATTTGTCTAACCAATAGTATAGGCTTTAATACTTATAAAAGAACCACAAAACTTGGGTAGACTTTACCACAATCTGCACGTGATTCTACAGAAGTCATTTAGCAAAAGGGCTGCCGTCAATCTTCCTTTTTGCCTATTTCAGCTTTTAGAGCACTTACAGTCTCTCTTGAGACTGATGCTAATGATGGTGGTGGTGACGATGATGGTGGTGATGACAATGGTGGTGGTGATGATGATGGTGGTGGTGACGATGATGGTGGTGATGACAATGGTGGTGGTGATGATGATGATGGTAGTGGTGACGATGATGGTGGTGATGACAATGGTGGTGGTGGTGATTGTGCTGGCCATGGTGATGGTGATGATGAGTGGTGGTGGTGGTGATGATGACAACGGCAGTGGTGATTATGATGGTGGTGGTGATGATGACAATGGTGGTGGTGGTGGTGGTGATGATGATGATGGTAGTGATGACAATGGTGGTGGTGATTATGATGACCATGATGATGGTGATGACAATAGTGGTGGTGGTGAGGACAATGATGATGGTGTTGGTGATGATGATGACAATGATGGTGATGATGATAATGATGGTGGTGATGATCACCACCGTAGCCATTATGACCACCACCACCATCATTGTAAAATGGCATCTGTAGAATCTAATGCAGGCTGTGCTAAAGTCTACCCAAGTTTGTTTTGGTTCTTTTATAAGTACTAAATCCTCTAATATTGGTTAGACAGTCACAACTAAAATTTCTATACCACGGGGACTGGATTAGTATTGTTTTATTGATTTTGCTGTGGTTTTTGGAGTCTTCTGTCCTTTTTTTTTGTATACATTATTTTTTTCCGACAGTTGTTTATGCTTGGACTGCTAATTCTATGCCGCGTACAGTTTAATCAGCCATTTTCAAGATGGCGGCCAAAAACCACCAAGGAAAAGTTTTCCCCCAGGCTAGATATCTTTGTTTGCATGCCATTATTGGTTTCGAACAATAAAAAAAAGTTCCCACCTAAAAAAGGAACGGGATTCTAGTTCTGGACTGGACTATTATATCTTAATCATTAAAAACTTTTGGTCGGTATATAGGTATATGTGTACCTCTTCTCCTCTGTAAGTAGTAAGACTAAAAATGTGAGAACGGTGTCGAAACACAGGAAATGTATCCGAATTTCGCATAGGCGTATTTTCGTGGTTCTAAATAAAAGTTTTACCCTTGAAAAAAACGAAAAACTCCTATTTGGATCATTGTTGAAACCAATTTTTTGATCCTGCTGGGAGGATGGTCCATAATTATTGTGCCACGTAGGCGGCATGTGGTCCAACAGTGTTGTCTGTGGGAGTACAGTTGGCAGTCTGAGTAGCCGTCGTACAAGAACGAAGTACGTGCAGCGAACGGGTGGAAATGCTGTTGGAGTTGCTTTATGGATATTTAAAAACCAGTATCCTAGCATGTACCGATTAGCAGTTAAATTACATTACTCTTAACTACTAAATACTAAATTACGTAAAGAAAATATATTGACAACAGAAAAGGGTCTAGGAAATATTTCTACGTCTGAATTTGTAACATTTAAAACGGCAAGAATCAATCAGTAGTGTTTACGTTAAGCCATTAGCCGGTTCTCGACTTATGTGTGGTAAAACACGATCGATTTTGACCCGACTGTTGGAGCGATTTATGGTTATCGTTTGTTTATGAACTAAAGCCTTATGAAGAACGCGTACTCCCACTCTGATCATTTTATTTTGAGCGTTCTAGATGTGGATGTCTGTCTGCAGCTTAAGAGTTGCAGCATGAAAGCTCGTCGAGTGTACCGAGACGGCGCGGAATGAGCGAGTGACTCCACTTGGTTACCATTATTTCTTTGAAACTGCCTTAAAAATGGTTGTCTTAAGGCTGCACTGATACCAATATCGATCCAGTTTTCAAAACTTATGCCGATATCTGTACCGATACAGATATCCAAAATTTCATCCCCAATTTTTTTTTATGAATGGTGTAGCTTTCTTCAAAAGTCATAATTTTTTTGAAAATTTTCTAAATAGTAACCAACAGTTAGCTAGGAATATACTCCGTGATTTCCTGAGCAAAACACCACTAAACACATGTCGTAATCACGCACTTTTGCAGAGTTATTGATATTTCAGCGAAAGGACGATACTGATCCGAGATCTATACCATAAATGTCGGCAACTGATCTGATCTAGTATTATGTCGGCAACTGATCTGATCTGATCTAGTATTATGCAGCCTTATTTATGTCTGTCTTCAAGAATTTACGAACCCTTATAAATTTGTGCTATCGTGTATGAACCCTAGATTTTTCTTTTTTTGTGTGGTGGCTACTTTCAGAACTCGAGACTTGGAATCCATTTACTTTACCTATTCATTTCCAGTAATCTTGGGTTCATAAGCATTCTGGATTTCCTTAAGTTTCAAAACCAAAATTCAAGACTTGAAATGCCTTCAAATTGGGAAATTTCTTTTTCTCAAAGCCTTGGTGTGATCTTGAATATTACCGTACTGTGGTTTGTGAAGTCGCTAAGGCAATTTCGTGGTGGACAATTGAATAGAAACGGAAAGAAAGAGGTGCAGTGCCAGGCAAGCTATTTCTGGCAGAAATGGCTGCTGAGAAAGCACCTCGAATAAAACATCTTAATACATGTATTTAATTTTTACCAAACTCGCTAAAATTCACAACACGGACTCGCACTCGGTCCAGCAAATTTTCGATATCACCCAGATATTTTCGTCAGGCTTCGAGAATTTGTCCTGCTTTGTACATCAACTACATCATTGTTTGCTTCATCGTCTACTTTGCACACTTTCGCATTCGAATTTGGCTGCGACCGCAGCCTCCCGTATTTATTGGGCTGTGTGCACTGTGCACGCTTGAGACCCCATTGATGGTTCAACTGCTGGTCGAGTTCTCTTCCAACCAGGTGTGTACAGAGGCGCCTCAAGCCTTAAAAACGTGGTGGGGCCATGTTCCGAAAATATCCCCTCCCCCCCCCCCCCCCCCACCTGGGATATTTTTAATAAAGTTTGGAAATATAGTTTAGACAACCACAAAGGTGCTTTTTTTAACACTCAACAAAAAAAAATACTTTTAGGGCTGGGTCTGAGACGGTTATTTTTTCCCGTGAAGTTACTGTGTCATGGCTGGTCTGGTCATTACGATCGTGGCTATCTAACTTAAAAACTATAATAAACTTTTCATTATTTCTTTAATCTTCATCACTAGTACTCAAACCACTTTCGTACGTGCTTGTATTCCTCATTTCTAATCCATAGTTGCTTACGTTGCTGCACGCCTTTGGTACTTTCGAAAAGTCAAGTCAAGCAAGGTCTAATAACAAACAGCTAAATGGTTGGACGCTACGAGCCTGCGTCACGACTCGCAAGCGCTTCACTTCGTTCTAAGCATGTCGCCGACTCGCAGCTTCCATACCTAAACTACATGAAGTCAATGATACCTAAACTAACAGCAATTAGTTTTTAATGGCATTCACTGGACAAAATAATAAAAATAAGCCAGACGAGCAATGAAAACATACCATACAGCGATTTTTACAGGAAAAAGTGGTAGGGCCAAATAGACTAAACTAAAAAAGTGGTGGAGCCATGGCCCCCCTGTCTCCGGCGCCTATGGGTGTGTAACTCTAGGGAAAGCTGGGCCTTGGATGTTCATTAAAAGCCCCCCCCCGTTCTTTTCATGTTGTTAAATAGCAAGTGAGTCAAGACAACGGAGGTGGGAATCGCGTGTGGAATTTGACTTGAGAAGAGTATCCGTGCTTTTCCAGTCCACCTCATGCTTCAAAGATTTGCAGTGGACTGTGATGCCGTTGTCATCCTTTTCATTCCTCGCGTTAGCCATATGTTGGGCCACCCTGGTTCGTACACCTTTTCTGGTCTCCAACATAAACAGACCATAAAGACCAGAAGGTGGACTGAAAAGGCACGAGTACTCTTCTCAAGTCAAATTCGGCACGAGATTCCCACATCCGTTGCCTTGAATCACTTGCTATTCAACAACATGAAAAGAACTAGGGGCTTTTGATGAACATCCAAGGCCCAGCTTTCCCTAGAGTTATACACTGGTTGGAAGAGAACTCGACGAGCAGTTGGATTTCAATGGGGTCTCACGAGTGCACAGCGCATGCAGCTCAATAAATACGGGAGGCTGCGATCGCGACCAAATTCGAGTGCAAAAGTGTGCAAAGCAGACGACAAGCAAACAACGATGTAGTTGATGTAGAAAGCCGGACAAATCCTCAAAGCCTGACGAAATATCTGGGTGATATCGAAGGTGTTGTTGTACTGAGTGCGAGTCCATGTTGTGAATTTTAGCGAACTTAGTAGTGTGTTTTTATAGCGGATCGATCGTTTCACAGTATGAAATTGCAGCAATGTTTTTCGAGATATTTAATTTTGTAAGTTCGCAAACGGAGTAGGGAGTTTATTACGTAGTTTATGAAAATGATTTCGTGTGTCTTGTATGTACCCTGATAATCACTTTCTACCGAAGTGTAGCATATAACATTTTTTCATAATATTTTCTATTGCTTTATTTCCAGTCAAAGAAGAAGGTGTTTTAAAACTATGGCAAGGTGTTACTCCGGCAATATATAGACATTTTGGTAGGTTGCCTACAATTGCTGTACTAAAACTGAATACTTTAAAATTAAATGGTTCATACACGTGCATCATTTTATTGGTATTCAAGTATATTTCTTTTTTTTTTTAATTTGATGTATGTTGCATCAGTACATAATATGCCATTATTCTCGTAGTGTACACTGGGTGTCGCATGGGGGCATATGAACAACTGCGGGAAAAAGTGTTGGGCCGCAATCCCGATGGCAGTTTTCCTGTTTGGTTAGTCTTTCCCTTGTGTGTCATTTAGTGGTTTTTGTCCAAGACGTAGCTCATCTTCACCGAAGAAATTTATGTGTAACACACATATACGACACTCACTTGAACACTTAAAAATGTTAGTTGCTAAAGCTTAATTGTATTGGATAATTGATTGTGACAGCTCATAGAATTTTTGTTTCTTCCACCTTAGGAAAGCAGTGGTTGGTGGCCTGACAGCGGGTGCCATAGGACAATTCATTGCTAGTCCAACTGATCTAGTCAAAGTACAAATGCAAATGGAAGGTCGCAGGGCAATCGAAGGTTTACCACCAAGGTATTTGGTGTTCACAGCTCATTAAATTAACAATAATGTTAATGTATTATCGTTGCCCTTAAGATATGAGTGTGAACATGCTTTTTTTAACTTGACCTACAATATTTTCAATGTTTTTCACGAGAGATACCAGTATCTGGGCATACTGGTATCTCTCGTTAAAAAAAGCTTTAAGTTTGCAAGAAATAACACAGCAACGTTATCAATCAAATAAAATGTGTGCTACAGCTTCATCAAACTTCACACCACAAGCAGCATTTACGCAAACAACAGGCTACTTTCCATGTGAAGTTTGATGAAGTTGCAGCAGGTGTTTTATTTGCTTGACATTTGATTCTGACGAGGGAATCGAAACATTGACGTGTATTATTTCTCGTTCACGTAATCGCTATTTTGTGAGATCTATTCTAAAAGTACTGTTTCTGTGTGCCGTTCGGAAATATCATTACCTGTAAATTTAGCATTCTGTTCTCTGAATGCTGTCTTACCCAGAGATTTTAAGTTGTTTAGAGCCGGCCAGGTCGGCAACCCAGTGTGCATGTGTGTGTGCACCCCTCCTATAAAAACACCGAGGTGCGACAAATTGTCATATTTTCTTCTCTAGTTGCCACTGTGTATAGACACGCTTTCGTTTCGTACCTGTCCTTTCATCAACCTCCAGATGGCCTTTCGTCAGGACCTTCGACTGCCTCTAACACAGCTTGACGTGCCTTTCGTCCGCCCTTCCATCGGCACCCAATGGCCCTGCAGTCATCTCTTATCCCTTACAGTCAGTCCGTGGCTACTTCTCGACCTTTCGCCTCGGGTTCCTCTGTACCTATCGTCTGAAAGGCTTCTATACCTTTCGTCCGAAGCTCCTCTAGACCTGTCGTCTGCAGACCTTCTTGACCTTTCGCCTGCAGCTCTTCTTGATCTTTCGCCTGCAGCCCTTCAAGACCATTTGTCTGAAGCTCCTCTAGTCCTGTCATCTACAGTTCTTCTAGACCTTTTGTCGGAAGTTCCTCTAAAGCTGTCGTGTTCAGCCCTTCTCGACCTTTCATCTGAGGCTCCTCTAGACCTTTCGTGTGAAGCTCCTTTAGCCTTGTCATCTGCAGCTCCACCAGACCTGTCGTCTGCAGCTCTTCTAGACCTTTCGTCTGAAGCTCCACCACTCTGTTGTCTGCAGCTCTTCAATACCTTTGGTCCGCAGTTCCTCCAGACCTGCCGTGTGAGGCTTCTCTGATCCTGTCGTCTGCGGCTTCTCTAGACCCATCATATGAAGCCCCTCTGGATCTGTCGTCAGCAGCTCCTCTGGACCTGTTTCTGAAGCTCTTCTATAAACCTTCGTCTGAAGCTCCTGTAGAAGTGTCGTTGCAGCTCCTCTAGAACTGTCGTTGCGGCTCCTCTAGGTCTTTCATGTAAGGCTCCTCCAGACCTGTCGCCTATTACCCCTCTGGACCTGTCGTCTGTAGCTCTTCTATAAACCTCCATCTGAAGATCCTCTAGAACCGTCATTGCAGCTCCCCAAGGCCTTTCATCTGAGGCTCCGCCGGGCCTGTCGCCCTTCCGGACCTGCTGTCTGAAGCTCCTCTGAACCAGTCGTCTGAAGCTCCATCTGGACCTGCCGTCTGAAGCTCCTCTGGACCCATCATCTGAGACTCTTCTACACCTTCCCGTTTCTTCCCATTGTTTCCGCTTTTGACTGAACGTTCGCATCTTCACACTGTTGTTCGGTTTCCTTCTTCTACGTTTGGGTTTTCCTGCACCCGTTCGGCCCTGTTCCTCCTATTTTTGCTGAAAGATTTCTTTTTGATGCACTTGGACACCGTTGAGCCCTACCTGCTCTCTGTCGTTCCCTGTCCCACCACTCGTTGATGTTCCTCCTGATGCTTTCGCCGAAAGCTCTCCTGCTGGAACTGTGTCCTTTCTGCACTCTGTCCGTAGGATGCCATTCATCACCGTATTCCCTGGTCTTCTCAAACGTCGAAAAACCCAAACGTCGTCAGTTCGACACAATTTCCTGTCACCTTACCTTTGATCAAGGCTCAGCCTGCTGGTTACCATTGACCTGTGCTGTGTCAGCGATCGTCCTCCTCGTTCCCTCATGGGGCTCGTCTCTCCTTCTTGTCTGGTTGATGTAATGCGTCATGCGCAGACATTCCTTTTAAAAGCTTTCGGACGAGACAGCCCGCCATCTCTTCCCCATACTTTCACTCAAGACGGTTGCTTTGCTCTTCCCTCTTGCATGACCATTTTCGTCGTATGAAGCTTTTGCCAAAAGTGCCTTGTTCAGTTCACATCTTTCGTCGAAAGACCCTGACTTTCTTACCATGTCTAACCGACTGAAGTAAACTTTGCGGGCATCGTCCCTGCCAGCTAGCCCTCATGCTGCAAACCCCAATGTTGTTGTCAACCCATCGCTCTCTCCTCCAAGACATCAGATAACTGGTCCGACTGCTTCTTTCTCTAGCTTTCGCCGAAAGACTCTGCTCTTCGAACCGCATCGTCTCCGTTCGAAGAGAGTTCTCTCTAATTCTTTTGCAAGGTGGTTGCTTTCTGCAGGGCTCGACTCAACCACCTCAAACTGAAGGAACACTTACGCCTCCTCATCTTTGTGTTTGTCTCCCTCATTACGATTCGGCTTCAATTCAGCTTCTTTTCACTGTAAAAAACCCGTCAAGCTTTCTCCGGAAAAGCTTCCTGGTGTTACGGGGGAAATGCCTACGTTAGCTTGTATTGTGATACTCTAGGCTAACGTACAGGCCAAAAGCCTCCGGCGTTACCGTAAATCGCCTAATAAACGCCCTGGCTTTGTTAACGCCCACCCCCCAAAAATGCCTTAAGGTCAGAAATCGTATAGTAGCTTTATTAACGCCCCCCCCCCCTCTCTCCAATCTTTTTTTTTAGTCAATCATGAAATTGACTAAAAGCTTCAAACGTTTAAAGAAATGAACGCATTATCCCTTTAAATTTTGGTTGTTCTGCAGCAAAATTAACGAAAACATTCATAAATTTTACGAAATCAACATTTAATTCAACACGATTCACGGGCATTTGTAATCGTGCAAAAGTCAGCAATATTAGGCCTATGCGATCGATCATTGATGTGCGTAATATGGATTCAGTCTAGTGAAAACGCTATACCTTTTTCTCATTTATTCTCAAATTTAGTTTATTAGCTCGTCCTCCTTCCAATATCTAACATAATTCAAAGTTAAAACTAATTTTTAACCATCACAAAACCTTCAAAACAGACACGTACAGTAACGTCATAAAACAGTAACGTCATAAAACAGTAAACGTCAGTAAACAGTAACGTCATAACGGACGCGGTAGACCGGATGTTTCAAGCGCTTACGCGGTCTTGATGCGTCCACCACTTCGCGTCCACTGCTGGGGCTCCACGGGTCCAGACCTACGCGTCTATTTCCACCAGAATTTCCGTCTTGGACGACAATATATAACTCTATGGTGATAATATGTCAACACACGCGTTTTCCAGCGGTGAATCACGTTGTCTGTTTTGGAGGTTTGTGTGTTTAAAGGCTAAAAATTAGTTTTAACTTTGAATTATGTTAGATATTGGAAGGAGGACGATCTAGTAAACTAAATTTGAGAATAAATGGGAAAAAAGTAAAGCGTTTTCACTAGACGGAATCCATATTACGCACATCAATGATCGATCACGTAGGCCTAATATTGCCGACTTTTCCGTGATTACAAATGCTCCCGTGAATAGTGTTGGATTAAATGTTGATTTCGTTAAATTTATGAACATTTTCGTTAATTTTGCTGCAGCACAACCAAGATTTAAAGGGATAAACGTTGATTTCGGTAAACTTCTAATCAATTTTCCGATTCACTAAAAAAAAAAAGATTGTGTTAATGCTAGATTGAACCCAGACCACGCATGTGAATAATCAACTTTACCGTGATGGATTTAGGCCTAAACGGCCACCCCAAAAAATATGTTAAGGTCAGAAATTTTGTTTTAGCCTTGTTAACGCCCCGTCCACTTTTTTATCGAATTAATTTTAGCCGCCCATGGGCGTTTAATAGGCGATTTACGGTATATTTACTGTCAACAGAGTGTGCAGCGGGATTCCGTGGTGTTCTTCAGGCGGGTGCCACTGGTCATAGCGACGCTTCTGGACCCATTTGTTGTTTGCGTCGGATGGCCAGCAGACGTTACAGTGTATGGTTGACATGCCTACCTAACTGAAGCACAGGTCTTAGCTAAACCTATCTAGCTACGTTCATAAACACTTTCTTCTCTTGTCGCAACTTGATGCCGAAGAGAAGAGAGCACGTGGCCAACAATAGTCATGTGCTAACACTTGCTGTTGGTGTTCAAGCCAGGACACGAACTATTCGTGCCCTTTCACAACACCTGGCTCTATGGACGTAGGCTCTCGCCGCTGGTTTTACTCCTGGGTTTCACACTACTTTCACCAAGAGACCCAAACGTCAAACTTTTCAACCCACGCAAAGTCTCGTTCAGGCTTTTTTTCCTGCTTGCATTCCATTTGCAGCGTCCCCATTACATCCTTCAACCCATCTCTATAGGGTTATCCCTGTGCTGTCTTTTGCCAAAAGCTAACCCTATTTCGTCCTATGGCTCTTCTTCCAAGCTGCATGCGCTCGATTCGTCTCAACACAACCGAAAAGCTCTCCACCACCCACCCCAGCATGCTTCACGCTGAAGTCGGGAAATCCTGCTTCTCGTCACGTTACCGCTTGCCCTACTCCATCTCCGTGGTTCATCATGGGGCCGAAACGAAGAGAAAGGTCTTCGGCTCTCTCTTCCACGTTAGAGGTTGGAACGTGTCTAAGGCCCAATTCACTAACGTCTGTACTTGTGCTGGGGTAATTTCTCTCAAACGTAGACATGATCCCCACACAGCTTACCAAACCCATAAACTTTGCAATTTTTACTCCGATCCCTGCAGTATTTGCCTCGAAATCTCAGAAATGGAACTGGCCTTTTATTGAACAGAAAAACAAGGAATCTTTTCAACGCTACAAACAAGTGAAAAAAAAAGAGAACCTCTCCTAGCCCTTTCGACTTCCGGGAATCCTTCTGCACCCACCACAATGCCGAAGAAGATTTGCACCCTCTCCAATCAGGCTTCGAGTTCTGGATCCACTTCCTGCTTGACTTGCTCCTCGTTTTCATCGGCAAATCCATCTTTGAATCTGCGTGCCGTTTCAATCCCACCAGTTGTGCTGTCAGCTCCAACTTTTTCAACATCGTCCGACGTTGTTCTTACCACTCCCGTCGACTCCATGTCCAGCCTTACGGCAGCTGAACCCTTAACACCTCCAGCCATGAAAGGCCATCGAACCCTCGACCTTTGAAATCAAAGCCAAGGTCCTACCGCTGAGCCAGACTGACACGGGTCGATGGGGAATGAAGCCGTGGGTTTGATTCCCCACTCGGGCAGTCTGACATATAAGTCCAAAAGGCAACAAAAATAGGTTTGCATCCATATTTAGTTAACCAATTTCGAGCCCATTGGCTTTCCGTCCCGTTTAACGCTAAGTTCCTTCGATCCATCTTAAAAAAAAAACTTCGTCTTTCAACAGGTGGACTGAAACGCCTCGAAAAGAATGCTGCTCCAATCGCTTCCCACTTTTCTCACCTCAATTCGAAGTTGACGTGAGCCAGGAAAAAGGAATCGTTTCTCAAGCTTAATGTAGCGAATTTAACATCTAGTTTCGCCAAATTACGCACCAAGTTACATCTGGCAGACTTTCACTTGCGAAAAATGTCCCCGCTTCCCAGATCGCGAACACTTGGCAGAAGACCTCCACGTATGCTGCAAAGAGGCCTTTTAAATTGCATCGCCCTCAACCACCGAATTGGAAGACTTCTTCAACTTCTCAGGCTTCCAAAATGTTGAGAACCTTGCCACAAACTGTCTATCTGGACGCTTCCATTCCCAATATTCCAAATCCACAACCAATTCCACTGTCGAGCCCTGTACCACTTCGTCCGCCCACGAGCTCTGGCAGAAACAGGGTCCCACCCCTTTCCTGCTCGATGTTCTCCACCATGAAGGAGTGGATGCGGGCCAGTCTGGTGATGCCATCTGTCAAATATGTGGCACGCTAGTTGTGTCAATTTGATAACACTGACGTTTTTCTCCCTTGTTGTGCAGAATTGAGGAAATTGTCTGGCACCAAAACCCGCACGCTCCTTGTCTCTCATACCGCTCCAGAGCTAAGGGCTACACATTCATTTTTTCCACTCGCCCTTAATCATCAAAATTTCAAATTTTTTTTCTTCTGACTTGTCGGAATGGGTGCTACTCTCCTCAGCATCAAAGACCACCACTCGCTGCTCCATCTAGACACATACTCCTCGCCCATCTGACTGAAGATGAAGACCACTCGTTCCAGCCTTTCTTTGGCCCCAAAAAAACTTTCATCTGGCAGAGAACTTTTTTTTTTAACTGAAGTGGTTGTTGACTCTTCTCACGTACAATTTTCCCTTGAACTGGGGCATGGCCCCCCCCCCTCCCCACCCCCTTTTCACATGCTGATGGATCCATTTCAAGCCACAACTTCTAATCATCATCGAGTTGATCACCTTTCCTCATCTTCACTTCTTTTGTTTTGCCGCGCCATCTACACTGATGAATCTCCATCGACCGACTCGGCATAACTTGACATCTTTCGGATATACAAAGAAGACGCAGGAAGTCTGAAGATTTATTTCCCTGGTAACCCTTTTCACTTCTTTCTTTTAACTGCCCATTCCCTGAGCCTTCTGCTTCAACCTCGTTGGAGCAACCTTCCCCAAAAGCAGAAAGCCTTACGAGCATAATTTTCTGCAGAGTCTCATTCTCCAAGGGAACACCCTGCTCTCAACCGTAGGGAACCCGTCATGTGGTGCCCTCCACCTCAGTAACGAGGTCTACTGTAAATGCAAATTTACAGGTGGTGCATATTTCCAAATCGGCTAATAGAATGCCAAATTTACTGGGGCCAGCCGGTCAAAGTTGATTTTTATTGCCTTAATATGAAATATACACTACCAGTTCCCACCCTTCCTTCCCTGTTCAGTCACCACCATGACACATTCAGGGGAAAGTAAAATGGTTGGCTAACGCCGCTGCACCATTTAAGAGGGTCTGTACCCATACATGCGCAGACGGGTTGCGATGTTGGACGTATCTGAACAGTCCTCCTGGGAAGAAAGCATTCAAGGAAAGGAATACAAATTTACAGGTTGTGTATATTTCCTATAAAGGCAATAGAAACCAATTTTGACCAACTGGCCCCGGTAAATTTGGCTTTTTATTTTCGCACGTGCTTTGAAATTCGCTAAAAACTTACTGGACGTTTTTGTTAGCCAAACCCAAGAACTGAAATGATTTTCCAAGTGCAAAGCAAAAATGCAATTTCTGGGGTGTCAGTTCTGCTAAATTGGTTTAACAAAAACAAAGCTTCAGAAACAAAGTAGAGAAACGGATGCCAACGCAGCGAGTACGGACTTGCTCTCCCCGTCCCCAAACTGACATTTCATTGACTGTGCTGCGGTGCAGGTACAACTTAATTTTGATAATTAAAGAGTGGGCCTAAGTGACAGTAAACTTAACAATTAACATAGTCGTAATGGAAACTAGAAACTACAAATGTTTGTGCAAACTTTATACTGCAAAACTTAATTAGTAATTATAACTAATTAATAATTTAATTAATTATTAATACTTACTAAGTATGCTTGTTCAAGTCATTTCGTTCTTTCTTAAATTCAACGTTGGCCTATTGGGAGACCAAAGTAACCAAAATGCATTTTATTTTTCACTTCATTGTATTATTAAAAAATTTGAAACAAAGAATTACTGGTCAGTTTTTATTTTTCGCTTCACTTTATTTGATATTATAAAGTTTATTATTCACAAATTTGGAAGAAAGAATTACTGGTCAATTTTATATTTAACTTTAAAGAAAAAATAAAAAATTTTTTACCCGGTTCAGTACTCGGACTCGACACGGTGGGTATTCATAATTGCTCGAGTTAGGTTCGGACTCAGGTTTTTGTGCCATGGTTGATCCCTATTTTTTCCAGGCAGTTTAAAGTGGTACTATCACCGTTTGAAAACCGTTCGTAAATACCTTGGCACCATCTAGCGGCAGTGATATTGTTAACTTGTATAGCTTGCTCCCAGGTGCACGAGGACGTACCAAATTTTCACTCAATAATTAAGAAGGCTCGTGGCTTGTTTGCTTTGTAAAAAGAAATGACATAGTGGCATTCCTTCGCTTGATGCAAGCAAGTGCTATATAGTACTAGATATGCTAGATGTTGCCAGATTCTGCCTACTTTCAATCGGTGATAGTACCACTTTAAGCCCTTGCACGAAAGAGAGGCCCCGCGGGAAACAGCGTAGCACCATTATTTAATTATGTTTTGTGTCCAAAGCATAGAGGGATTTTTTCCACCGCAAAGTAGAGAAGCACGAACTTTATACAGAATTTCTGCAATTTCTTGTATTGTTTATTTTAAATTCTTTAAATAGCAAATGTTGTGGGTTACCACTTGAGTCCAATGAATTAAACTTAACGCTGTAGAATTTGAAGACGGATGATTTTTTTGCAGAAAAATGCGTATTTCACATCACTTTTTGTTTGAATTATGCAACTAAGGAAACTAAATAATCACCTTAACAGTGTAGGTGGGCTTCTAAAATGTATACTGTATCGTTTTTAATTCCTGCATAGGTCAGCTGTTAACTCGTTAGGGATTCATCTTAGTGTTTCATTTTGTAACACAGCAGAAAAGTGTCGTTTTATGGGTTTTCAAGTTGTTAGATTTTTGCTGCAGAAAGTGTCATAGGAATAGCGATTAACTTTTCACTGAAAACACGGGTCTCCATGAAAGTGGCTAACAATCATGTTTTTTTTTTTTATTAAACGCAGAGTTAAAAGTACGTTTCATGCTTTCCAAAAGATTCTTGCTGAAGGTGGAATTAGAGGGTTATGGAAAGGATGGGTTCCAAATGTTCAACGAGCAGCATTAGTTAACATGGGAGGTAAGACAATCTGTCACTAATAACTTAACCCTTTTGAGCCTAAGCGACGATACGTCGTCGTTGCAATTCCGCTGCATAAAAGCCTAGACGACGCTATATCGTTCGCTCACTTCACCGCACTGTTAAAAAATAATAATCCAATTGCGTACATCGGAGGTGTAATAGCGATTGACTTGGGTATTTTGGAACGTATATTTTCGGTTAATTCCGATTAATATGATTTACTATCATCTTTTTATTACCTTAATCGATGTTATTGTATGCATCGTGGCCAAAATCTACGTGAAAATTGCGTTTGTTTGCTAAAAATAGCCTTGGTTCAAACGATCGTATCTCCGGAACGACGCAACGTACAGCCGCCATCTTGGTCGCGTTCGAGAGAAGGGATTCCCAATTTTCTAGCCCGCGAAAAATGTCGTCATTAGCCCCCACGTCACTGCCTGTATTCCTCGAATCAAATGTGCCGTTTCAACGGACTTTGTTCAAACGCTTCGGCATCGCGAGCTATCGCGAGTGCTGATTGGTTCGCTCGCGGCACGTGACTCTTTGCCGTTCACAAGTGACGTCACGCGAAGCGAGTGAAGGTCGCATCCATTGGCGCTAGCAGGAGTGCGTCGCATTGCGGGCAGCCGGTCGCAATGGCTGTCCTACGCGAGTTGGTAGTGGGCTTTCGACGATCGCGATTTTTGAAGGAATAAAGCAACTTTAAACTATTTTTACGGTAATAAAATATAAAATAATGATTTCGGAAGTAATAACAGGCGTTGTGATGGAAGAATATCGAGTGGATGTTATCATTCCGAGTACTGTAAGTTGAAACTTTCGTTAGCGCTGTTTACGTAGTCGAACTTCAGGATTTTTTTAAATAATGAAAACGTAGGACGATGGTCCCAATTATATTTCTGGCCAATAATTTACAGTATAATTATTATATCTGCGAATTTTTATACTCCTAGACCGTATAGTTTTTTTTTACAATTTATTTTTGTGAGGCATGCAACTTGTTCATGGCAGCCATGTTGCGGCCTTAGGCTTTTTCAGCAGGGAAATGAAAAATGGCGTTAGGCTCGAAAGGGTTAAGGGGTATTTACATTGAAGTGTACAACTCATGATTTATTCAAATACTCAAACTACAGTATTGATTCACAACCAATTTACGTTGCTGCTAATTTTCGATAAGACATTTAAATACTAGTTGTTATGTGTTCAAATGCCGACTGTCGTCATCGGGCTTCCTGCTTTCTGATCAGTCTTTGTTTGTTTTTGAAACTCGTGCTCGTGACCTCTGATCTTTATTCTCTAGCACTGTTGTCACGTGGAGGGATTTTGTGCCATTTGAGGGCGAGTTTTTCTTGGATGTGGAGGTGTTGATCCCTCGCTGAGTTAGCCTTTATCAAAGTTTTTGTCTCTTTCCATCCTATCTCATGGCTCGTTTCCATGCAATTCCACTATCCTCCACTTTATTTCTGGTGTTTCCTAGATGTTGGCCAATTCAAGTCCTCACTCCCATCCTTGTCTCCCCAACATAAACGGCGCTGCATCCATTGCATAGCAAAAGTATATTCCTTCCATTGTGTTCCTCACTTCCCCTAGTCGCTTCCTTTCTCTATGCATTCTTCTATCTGATTGTTCTTTCATGGTAGGCTGGCTTTTCTTTCGGAGAATCATGAACTTCAGTCCTTCATTCTGGAGGTATGTCGTGAAACCCTTCTTTTTCAAGACTTCTCGAATCCTGTCACCCTTTCCACCAAGATAGGTTAGGCTGATCTTGGGTCTTGCTCACTCTCCTGTTTATAATCTTTCAAATTCATCCCCCTAGCCCTCATTAGTAACTTTCTTCAACTGGGCAAACAAACCTTCTGTGTAGCCTAGCTTTATGAATCTGCTCTGTCTCCTGAATGTGTGGTATCACCAGAGTCTCACTGCTGGAGTTATTCACTATTCGCACAAATTCATTCTATGAGATGGATTTCATAGTAGCCTTCAGTTTCCTATACTGTTGGAAGGTCACACTTTTCTCACCCTGCATAATAAGCACATCCAAGAAGCTCCCTCTTTACCTCTTCCACAGTGAAGGATATGTCCCATGGTACACATTCAACCTCTCACTCACTTTTGTAGATGTCTGTTCTCTTCAGCACCGCCAGCACATCCTCCACAAACCTTTTCCATTGTCTCACATTCAATCTAAGGCTGTACCGGTGCCAGATCGATACCGGTGCCCGTTTACCCGATTCCAATCCCAGTACCGGTATTTTTGGTCATGTGCAGATACGGTGCCGGTCCAGATACCATGCCGGTACCAATGCCAATGTCAAACGATAAGTTGATTAAAATAGAGAACATGTTGATACGTTAACAACTTAATGGTGTAACAAACATAACATTTCTACAACTAGAAGGATTTGTTCGCTAAACACTTTATTGCTCAATGAGATCATGTAAACATTTTTAAAATGTCACATCGCTTACGTATAAGCCTAATCCATTTACGGACTTGGTTGCAGGGTAATTTTTAGTAGCATTGTGAAGAATATGCCATATTATTAATGTACGAAAATGCCGATTCTGGAAAAAAAAAGCCGATTCCGGTACTTGTTAAACCGGTGCCAGTCCAATACCGGTACCAGTGGTACCTGCAGCCGGTCCCGGTACCAGTATTGGTATCTGCACAGCCTTAATTCAATCGTTTCGTCAACACCATCTCATTCAAGTGCTGCATCGCTAGTTCAGGTATAATTGGGGAGCTGGAGTGTCCCATGGGGGCTCCCTTCATTTGCCAATAGGTTTTATCCCCGAACTCAACAAAAATGGAGGCAAGGAGAACTTTGCAATCCATTGCATGGAAACTAATCACGATATACGATGGAAAGAGACGAGAACTTTGATAAAGGGTAACTCTGCGAGCGATCGACACCTCCGATGTCTGGAATCAGTAGCCATCCAGAAGCACTTGAAGAATGACGTCGTTCCACTCATGAACATTCAGGGACCTTCTAATGTAAACGTCTTCCATCTGGTGGGTATAGAACTGGATGACATGGTGAAGCTAAGATGGAACCTGGTGTAGCGTGAGTGTGTGAGCATGCTCCCGATCACCTTTCCTGTGGAATTTTCAACCAAACCCCTCCCCCACTTTCTCCCAACATTTCGCAACCCCCGGTGTGCATCGAAAACAAAGAGAGCAATCTGTGTGAGTCGAAGGCATCTATGGGAAGCCGCTGGTGTAGGAGTTTGGTCACCTTGTAAATACCGGAGGCCATGACGTTGTTGGAGTTTAAAATTCGTGGACTACAATCACTGATGTAACCGAAGGAATAACAATCCTTTAAAGTGCTTGAAGAAGGTAGTAGTTGTACTATCAACAATTTGCAAGAGACTGTTTCTTCGTCTTGAAAGTAAGCCATCTCCCTCACTGCCCTGTTTGCATAGGCCCACACATCAGTGCCTACGCTGTAGCCTGCAGTAGTTGGATTATTCCAGCTACTAAATAGCTAAGCTTTGTAAACAAACATAGCAGGAAAAAAGCTAAAAGCAATCGTGCTTGTTTTCTCGACTTGGGCTATGAGAAATACAATCGTTAGGTTATGTATTCCTTCATATCATGATTTTATTGGGCGGGATGTCCAAATCTTCCATGTTTTAAACTTAATTTTAAAGGTTCAGTACCTGATAGTCCTACTGTGCAGTATATCGGCCCATGAATGTGTGTTTCTAGTTGCCAGTTGAAAATTTAACATTCCCTTGTTTTAAGCATTCTCCTTCGCTAATGCTGTTTGATCTAGAGATAAATTCGAAGACCACGTCGCTACCCTACTGCGCATCCTCCTTTATATATATATTCGAACGGAGCTTATAGCTCATCTTTTCTTCTCTACACCGCTCACTCATCGGTCGCTGTTTGCTATTGATCCGCTCACTCCGCTATCCTACTCCACAATCCGTCTGCGATGCCACGGACTAAGGGCACAACGTGGGAACCGTCGGTCCGCTTGGCTCGGTCCGCTTCTCCGCCCCCAACAAATGCCCCAAGCGTGGGCCCAATGGAAATTTTGGAACTTACTGCAGAGCAGGATTCTTTGGAACCTTCCTCTCAATTGAATCCTTTTTTAACGGAGCAGCCCTTACCTTTCCCTGCTTCGGGTATGGTAGCCAAGTCTCCGATCCCCTGTAGCCAGCCTACTCCGTCCAAGGATCTTCAAGCTCTCGGTGAAGAATTGGCCCGGACTAAGGAGCGTTATGCTCGTTTAAAACTCCAAGTCAAGGCACAGAAAGCGGCTGCAAAAGCAGCTTCTGCTGCTGCACTCCACCTCTCACCTTTAGATCTATCTTCTACCTCTTCACAAGCCCCTGCAAGTGTCGGGTCCGCTGTTGCACACGCCGCTGGTCCTCTTTCCAGCTCTCAAATTCACGCATTGATGGACCCTTCCCTCAAAAGTTTCAAACGGAAATTACTGACCCCTCCGGTCGGGGAATGCGTCTCAGCCTGGCTGGCCTCTTTGCCTAAGAAACGTCGAACCGACAATCCAGCCCCTGGTCCTTCTTGTCAGCCAAATCCCGTCTTCCCAGCAACGCCACCGCTCGGTCGAGCCGCCCGACTATAACGACGAAGATGATGACTCCTACTTTTCGCATGATCCGCCTCTTACTGGCCAAACCGATCTGCCCTTTGACGGTGAACCGGACCCATCCGAGATCCCCCTGGCAGATCTATTAAAAACAGTTGAAAGTATCGTACCGGACTGCTTCCTTTATAAGCCTACTCCGGACCAACAATCCTCTTGCAAGAATCGCGGCTTAGCCACAGGATATGGTTTCAGGCTTCATGACCAATTGCCTCACCAGCTGCCCTTGCTTGGTCAGTCCACAACACTTCTCTCCACACTCCTGTGGACCAGTGGAATTCTTCTGGGCAATGGCATGCCTTTATGAATTAGATAAAGAACCACCTCCTCCATTGGCGACGGAACAGCCAACTAGGGATCGGCCGATATGACTTTTTACCGATACGATACGATACCGATTAAAGGTAAACCGATCCGATACGATACGATACGATACCGATACAGATGTCGATACCGATAATAATAACAAATCAAGACTAAAAGTTTATATTTTGTACAAACAATGCAACTTCGGTTTCTGGTTTTGCTTGGGTTTCAACTGTTGAGATTATCCAAAAAGTTCTGTGCAGCAATAACAGCATTTTTACTCTTATTCTCACTTATGGCTTCAGTACATTCATTTTCTTAGTTAGATTTCAGTTGGTTGTTGTAAAACTTACAGCAGCAGAACCAACAAGTGCCACATTTTCATTCCAAACTGAGCAAATGGCTTTGCTTTTGCTGCACTTGGTGTCAGTTTTGCAGGGAAGACGGTTGCATTTCTTGGCAAAACAAATATCTGTATCGGAAGCCTTATAGTGGTCCGATACCGATATGGCAAAAATACCGATATCAATATCGGACTATCCCTACAGCCAACCCTCGTAACTTTGATACTTATCCATAGTCCGAATTCTTAACAGCAGACACCATGATGGACTTCGGCTCGTCCTTATTTCTCCCACGCCGAGCCTCATTCCCCGTTTATGTGCTTCGTGATAATGACAGCCTACTCCGCCTTGGGCTGCGAGCCGCTTCACAGGCAGATGTCCTCAGCACGGCGGCTAATGCACTTTGTGAACGTCTCTATGCCGATCCACCTCCAAGAAGACACTCGGCAACTCGCTTTTCTGATAAATCAGGTTTTTCGCAAGAGTTGTTTCGCCACATACCACGCCATGAACTGGTTTACTAGAGCACTGTTCAACTCGACACTCCTACTTTGCAAAATCGCACTCAATACAACATCGAACCTTCATGACTACGTGGTACATTTTGCGCAATCAACCCATCCACGAATCCGAGACTTTGTTTCGCGGCTTGATCCCAAAGGTCGCTCCTCATTTAGACATCTCCCGCAAGCCTCGTCCACACAAGCAACAGCCTAAACGCTCATACAACACTCCTCCTTATCGTTACGACATTCCTAAGGAGGATCAATTTTCACAGAAGCCGGCTAGAGATGATCCTACTCCGTCACTTCACAAGTCGTCTTTGCCATTTCCTAACCGAGCCAAGGCACACGGCCGCGGACAGTCCCTGGGCCGATCCTCCACACCGGACCATCGACGAAGTCGATTCTCTCCCTGACCTAGGTCAAGGGAAAATCTTTGTATTGACATTTCACAGTCCCTACAAGTTGTAGGGGGCAGACTACGACATTACGCCAAAGAATGGCAAACAATAACGTCAGATCCAGTGATACTATCCATAATTCGGGACAGGTTCTGTCCACAGTTTTCCAATCCGCCGCCACTCCGCCAGCCACCCTGGGACTTAGAAACCCCACCCTCAGCCCCACTACGCTCAGAAATCTCTTCACATTTGGAAAAGGGAGCAATCCGCAAAGTATGCGGACCGGTCCAACCAGGTTTTTACAGCAGCATTTTTCTTTGCCCCAAGAAGACGGGAGGATCCCGCCACATTTTCGATGTCCAGCCCCTCAATCGTTTTATTCACAATCCTCATTTTCAAATGGAAACAACAATGTCGATCCGCAACTTTCTCCAACCTTTAGATTGGACGATTGCTTTAGTTTTAGTGGACGCTTATCTTCACATTTCACTTCATGCGTCTGTTCAGCACCTATTTTGGTTTCTTCACGACGGAGCCGTTTACGAGTTCCTCCGTCTACCATTTGGCCTCAACGCCGCCCCTCGAATTTTTACACTTGTACTTCGGTCCGTTTTAGCTCACCTGCATCAACAAGGCATTCACATCCATGCGGTCCTAGACGACTGTCTCCTACCACATCACGATCCGTCGATCCTCACCAACGACCTCTGCATCTTTACGTTTTTTTTACGCTTAGATTTCAAAGTAAAGGATATTTACCGTTCCAATTTCCTTGCAAATTCTCGACTGTCAGGTTTTTGTGAAGTTAGAGGGGCTCAGAACGACTGTCTTCATCTGGCTACCACATCACCGCTTACTTCGTCGTGATCATTTGTCTGCTTTCGTTCGTCTGCTGCTATCGTTTGTCGGAACGCGGCGCAAGGCCATAGCCTCCGTAACTTGCAGGCCAGTGCACAACTTTTGCCACAGCACTGTGACACTGCTCAAGTCCTCAAGTCCAACTCTAACAATGATGTACATCTGAGAAGCCTTGAATCCCTGGCTATTCAACACCACAGCCGAGAGAAGGCTGTGCTGATGAATATCCAGGGACCTTCAAACCCAAACATTCAGTTCCTGCTGAGAGGAGAGTTTAATAAGTTGCAGCGGGAGAAGTGGTGTACTGGCCTGCAAGTTACGGAGGCTATGGCCTCGCGCCCCGTTCCAACGAACGATCACGACGAAGTAAGCGGTGATGTGGTAGCCAGATGAAGGCAGTCATTCTGAGCCCCTCCAACTCCAGAAAAACCTGACTGTCGACAATTTTTAAAGATATTGGAACGGTAAATATCCTTTACTTTGAAATCTAAGCGTAAAATAATGTAAACATGGACTCGAATTTTCAAAGTAAGCTATGTGACATTTTTAGACCTCTGCATCGTCGTGTCTCTTTTACAACTAGGACTGGGAATCAACATATCCAAGTCCCGCCTTCATCCAGCTCAACGCTTCACCTTCTTCGGAGTATACTTCTATCTCGTCCACTCCTCAGTGATACCATCCCCGGAACGGATCGAAAACCATTTGCTCGTGGCTCGATCCTTCCTCCGGCTTCCCCAATACGACTTCCGCAACTTGGCCTCCCTGATCGGAACTTTGGATTCGTTTGTGGACCTTGTCCCATACGGACGATGGATGGCCAGGCCCTTACATCACTTCGGCAGTTCTGAAGTGATGCAGGGGCCTGGCCCTCCACCTCCCGGCTCGTCGGCTCGACCAATCCTTTCCATTCTGAACTCTGAACTGGTGGCTGGATGTAACCAACCTAACCGAATCAGTTCCTCTCCACGAGCCGCTTCCACAAGCCCATCTCTTCACAGATGCTTCACTAACAGGATGGGGAGCCCATGTCGACAACATGTCAATTTCCGGGAGTTGGGAAACCAGCATCTCCGACCACATCAATCTACTGGAACTCCGAGGAGTCCTTCTCAGTTTGCACCACTTCCAAGCTCAACGTGCAGGACTTGTGGTCCAAGTACATGTTGACAATACCACTGCCATAGCTTTTCTTCTAAAAGGGGGAGGGACTCGTTTGCCATCTCTCCACATCACGTCCGAGATATTCAGCTCTGCATTCACCACGACATTGCTTCCTCTCCACATCCCTGGCAACCTCAATGACTCCCTCTCACGCCGAACTCCATCCACCAGCGAATGGACTCTACATTCCTCCATATGCACCAGCCTCTTCCTGCTTTGGGGCCGGCCTATGGTCGACTTTAATTTCCACGAGGCTGAATGCCAGACTTCCCCTCTTCATCAGTCCTTTCCCAGACACCCGCCCTTGGGCAGTGGATGCCCTGATGTTGGACTGGAACCACCTCTTCGCTATGCCGTCCCTGCACCACACCTCCTGCCGCCGGTTTTCCGCAAAATCTCACGATCCAAGGGACGGTTCCAGATCGTAGCACCAGAACAGCGGACTGGTTCCAACACTCCGTAGCATGCTAGTCGACACTCGCCTACTCCAATTAACTCAACGGAACGGATTGATCCCCCATCCGAACCCACAAGCACTCCACCTTCATGGGTGGATGTTATCGTCAGACTCCTCCTAACAGCAGGAATTTTTGAGGAAGAGGCCCATCACATCGCATCACGAACCATCAGGGCGTCGACCAACAAAATCTATGACAGCCATTGGCAAAGATGGTTTCATTGGTGTCTCCAAGAACAAGTTGATACTGCCCGTCCCCCTGCTGCTCGACTCCTTCGCTTCTTCACATGCCTGTTCAAAAGTGGCCTAAAAGGTTCTACAATCCTTGTCTACCGCTCAGCCTTGAACGCGGTCTTCCGGGCAGCAGGCCACTCCCATCTTCTTGAGGACTTTCATGTCTCCGTCCTTGTTCACTCCTTTCGGCTTGACAGACCATCGGAGTCGAAACAATTTTCGGACTGGGCCCTTTCAATTGTCCTCTCCGCACTCCTTGATCCGCCCTATGAACCTATGACATCCAGTCAACTGAAACGTGTTACCAGAAAAACAGTCTTCCTTATTGCCTTAGCAGCTGCTCTCCGCTGTAGTGAGTTACAAGCTCTCTCTGCTACGACATCAAATTGTTTCTTCCTTGACAATTATGATGGTGTCACTCTCACTCCCCAGGCTTCGTTCAGAGCCAAAACACAAAAACCTGAAGAACATCTTCGTCCCTTTACCAACCCTTTACCATCTCGTGATGTGGTCTCTTTCACGAATCCTGGCAACGATTGAGAAAGAGCTCTGTGCCCGGTACGTGCACTCCGCTTCTACCTTAAAGCCTCTAGGCTCTAAACCCTTTCGTCGTGATCGAATGCAATTGTTCATTCCGTTACGACAGAGTTGATAAGACTTCACCTCGTATGATTGCCTCATGGTTCAAGACTCTCATTGTTCAGTCCTTTGAAGCCGCCAACATCACCTGTGTCGACGAAGGTATTCGGATCACAGCCCATGAATTACGAGCTATCTCCACGTCTTGGGCACACCACAGCAACATTCCCGTTGCAGAAATCATGGAATCTGCTTCTTGCGTAGTCCGACTGTCTTTTCTTCACATTATCTCCAAGACATGTAGCACCAAGCAGATGGTTTATATCGGATCGGGCCCTTCGTTGCTGCCCAACATATACTTTGAACCCCCTTTCACTCTGTTTTCTGTGTGGGGAACCGCTCGCTACCCTGAGGAGGCGCCTGCCACCTTGACAAAGTCTGTGGAATGCTTAAAACAAGGTAATGTATATTTTCAACTTGAAACTAGAAACATCAAAATACCAGTGTTACCTGGTTGATTTTGGTTTCTATTGCCTTCTGAAAATATACGTTACCTTCACCCCACCCTCCTCCCCTCTTGTCGCCATCACGGCACAATAGAGGTCCGCCGAAAAGATGAGCTACCAGCTCCGTTTGGGTATATATATGAAGTAGGCTGAACAGTAGGATGCGCAGTAGGCTAGCGACGCGGTCTTCAAATTTATCTCTAGATCAACCCGCATTAGAGAAGGAGAATGCAAGGTCATGTATATTTTCAGAAGGCAATAGAAACCAAAATCAACCTGGTAATACTGGTATTTTGACGTTTTTATTAGCATCGTGGCAGTATGCTCTTTTTTAATTTGTGAGTGACCAAGCTATTAGCACATTTCTTAGATCAAATTTCAAGTGTGTCCATCATCCGCCATGCTTATTTGTATTGAGCGGGTTATATGCCGTTGGTGTCAAGTGGCTGACCGATATACAGTCCAAAGCGGAACGAATCGAAAAAGCTAACAAGTAGTCGGGCACATTTCGGAAGGGAAAAGTTTTCGGAAAGCGTCTGGGCTTGGGCGTTAGTGCGCTTTTCCGTTCTGGTGTTAATGGGAATCAACATTTAATAGGTTTCTTATAATCCTAGATGGAGGTAACCTTCAGCGTTGTTAATGCTGCCAAACTACAGAGTTGCTGTCTCCACACATGCACATGATACAATAGATAACAGGTGGGCGCTACTATGCCTGAAGGAAGAAATCTCATAATTTAGGTACTTATAGTGATACCCCCCCCCCCCCAAAAAAAAATAATAATAATAAAATTAAATGGTGTTGAAAGTGTGTTTGTGACTTTTCCAATATCGAACGAAATAAGAGAAGGGAGCATGAAAATTGCTTCAATGAACTTTCTCGTATCTGGTAAACAGTCTACATTTCCAGTTACTTTCAAAACTCTTAGCAATGAGTGCACTATTTTATGGCCACATAAGTGGCTTAGTTGTAGCTACATTTAATCATTCTGTGTTCTCTGAAAATTTATGAACACTTCTATTTTCTTCCAGATTTGGCAACATACGACAGCAGTAAGCATTTTCTACTAAGTCACACAAACCTAAAGGACAATTACGTAACTCACACATTATCCAGGTGCGTGTTTTTGTTTTGTGTAACTTGAGTTGATGTGTTTTGTGTAGTGGTGTGACAAATGACTTGAGATACAAGTAATGCCCGAGAGAATTAATTATACATTTTGAGTGTCTATCCATCTTCCAAGCTACGCTATGTACAGGGTTGGTCATAAACCATTGCCTAGGGCTCCAACATGTAAGCAAATCCATATTAACACAATTGGCTATTATAACGTATTTAATTAATCATTTTTACACATATTCCAAGTCAATAATTTGTGCACTCTTCTCTAACCTTCTGGGCAGCATGTAATATTTCAGGATGGAATAACGAATATTTTAGGCATACTGCTTTAGAAAACTTAAGTGTTTCCATTTTTGAAAGGTCTTGGTAACACCCTCGATTTACAGGAGGTTTCTTTCCTGCGTTATAATGCACCAACAACAGCTCATGCACGATAGCTGTATTGACTTCTTCTGGAATGCAGAACGTCCTGGTGTATAATCAGATCTTAATGAGGCCAAGCATTTCAGGGTAATATTGAAGGATACAGTAGAAGATACCATGATGGTTCAGGAACAAGGACATCACAGGTATTCTCGAGACATCCTGATGTCACATCTTGCAGTGGTTCTAAACGACATGAAATGGGATATAAATCTCTTTGTCACACTATGTTCTCTTATCCTGAAAGATTTCGTGTTGTTCGGGAGGCAAATGGTGGACACAAATTATTGACGTGGAATATGTGCAAAAATGATTTAGTAAAAGAAGTCATAATAGCCAACTATGTTTATATGTGTTTGTTTCTACGTTGGACCCCTAGGCAAATGTTATGAACTTGGAATGAATGCATTCCACAGCGCTAACAAACGTAGTGCTACCAGTGGACCTATCCATGCAGTCCATTTTTCAATTTATTTTTAGTACCGTAGTTTTTGTAAATTAAGTGGTATAAACATGTTCCTCCTACCTTGGACAAATATCTACACTGTGCTTTATCCAACAGCTTTTCAATTTGAATGAAAATTCGACAGAAAGCCTACTACTTATGATGTCGAGTATTCCCTACTACAGTAACCCTCTTCAGTACTAACTTTAATGGGACTGCCAAAAATGTTCTTATTAGCCGTAGTTCGTATTAAACGGACGAGAGAATATGAACTTCAGCTTTAAACTAATGTAGCCTACCAGCATATACCGAAACACTGCATTCTCTTTACCTTTCGTCCTTGACTTACCATGACCTTGGCCAGCATCCAGTATCTACTGAGAGGCGAGTTTAATAAGTTACAGCGGGAGAAGTGGTGTACTGACTTGCAAGTTACGGAGGCTATGGCCCCGTATCTCATTCAAAAAGCAGACTAACGATCACGACGGCGTGAGCGGTGATGTAGTAACCTGAAGAAGACAATCGTTCAGAGCCCCTCCAACTCCAGAATCCAGACTGTCGAAAATTTACAAGAATATTGAAATGGCAAAATTCCTTTCTTTTGAAATCTAAGCGTAACAAACGTAAACAAAGTCCTCTGAGGTGAACACAAAGATGGCAGATGAGCTAAAGCACTTTAAAATCTCCAAGGTTTTTGTGCAATTTGAAAAAATTAGTTTGACTGTCACAGGACTTGAAAAAAACTATATGTCAGCATTTACGCTTCACCAAATGTCCAGTCCACTCTCCTCTGGTTGTAAGTGGCAAATTTTCGGTAGAAAAATATTGGCACTACCATCTTCTACCTTCTTCATCAGGCACACAACAGTCAACTAGCAACGAACACTATAAAGACAAAAAGGAGAAATTTCAAACTTACCTCTGCAGTTTCCTCTTGTGAGTTGCAGCCGATGGTGGCTCCTTCTGATCAAACCAACAATAGTTAATCCGTAAACGATGATGAAAGTTTTTCAATTTTTTTCTACTCATCGTTCCTGCGACTTATCCCCATAAGAATGTCCAGAATAATTTGAACTTGAGATGTTTGCAGATCTTAGATTGAAAACCTCTGATCAAACACCATCATTCGGTTAAACGTCTGTTAATAACTCCTGTGTTTGTGTGTTCATTGATATGCATGTGGTTGTTACCAAAGTTAAAGGTCTTCAGCGAAGATGTTGAAACACAAGTTCGTGCTGCTTTCTTGTCGCAACATCAACACAATGCTTGAATAAAGATTACTAAAAAAATAATGATGGAATGGTTTCGATGAGGTTTTAGTTTGAATATGAAAAAAACCTTATCATTAAGCGGATAGAGCTTTTGACACCACGGCACCCACGAAGCTGCCAGTTTTTTTTCAGCGTAGGGGGAGTTGATGGAAGAGAGCACGGTATTCAGTTCTGTTTGAACCAGATAACCGAGGTTGCTTCGATGGTGTGTTGATGCAATTTGTTCCAGGTGTTAACCACATTGGAAGTATTGCATCTATTCTTAGAGTTATGTTCCGTTGTCCCGAGTGGGGCGAACCATTGTTTGGCTGCAGGGCATTTGCCATTGAGGGTCTTGAAAGCTAAAATCAGGTCACCCCTGATATGCCAGTAATTAAGTGCTGGGAGTTTCAGGGCAGCAAACCAGTCGGGGTAGGAGACTTTTTTAAGTCCCACAACAATTTTAGTGGCACGTTTTTGGAAACCTTCCAATCTGCTGCGGTCTTCTATAAAACGAACCCACCATGCTTGGCCCACATACTCAAGAATACTGAGAATTTTGCTACAGTACAGCCATGGCCGTAGGAAGCGGCATTTGCCGTACCGCTTTTTGGCACACAAGTTTTAAAATACCATATATCCAAACACGCACAACGCGTCTGCTGTCGTCAAACTTCTGAATGGCCCTGTAACACGCGTGTGGCTCTCCTGCCGAGATTTGATGAGCAGCATCTTTCCTTAGCGTAAACCATGGCGCTTAATATGTACTATCACGTAGGGTGATACAGTAGTAACGAGTCCACGCGTATTGCGTAAACAGAGCGCAACTTCCCCTGGACCCTACGAAGGACAATAAGCTTGACCAAGAGAAGGGGGTGAGGAGGAGAGAAGTAAAAGAAACGCTAAAGTAAGCTTCAGCAAGTGGTTAACACCAAACTTTGGAGAAAGCCCAAAAGAGCAGCCAACCGATTATAACTTTCTCAAAAGTAAGTTTTATAAGTCACTAATTACGGAATAGGAAACATCGCCTACATACACGGGGGGGGGGGGGGGGGGGG
>JAHWFP010020147.1:34651-72585 GCA_023313725.1 Lithobius niger
TACGTACATAACGGTACAGTCCTAAATGAACTGATGTAAATAAAAAAATAAATCACAAGGTAAAGGGTAAACGAGGCAAACAGGCTTCAATAAAGACTGGTTTTGCTAGGATACAAGATACACTATTCTGAGAAAGAAATAAAAGCCAACTAACCAGACTTGGACCCAACACAGGACTTCTCACCGACCTCACGTAATTGGGATACACTAACAGTTTATATAAACACAAAAATGTGCCCTCTTTCGATCAAAATTTTATATTTAATAGTACAAATCAGCTTCATGGCCGAAATTGGCGGGGGACAGGGCATCAACTAAAAAGTCACTGTCGGTCAGGAAATGCACCCCAGTTGGTAGAGCGAATTACAGAAAACAAAAAGTCCTCAAAAATTCTCTGCCCCAGCACTTGCTCCCCCCCCCCCACCATAAATTCCTAAATCCGCTCCTGTTGTAGTCCACATTTTAACGAATAAAGTAAACCTTAAACATTTGTTTAAAACATAGCCTCCAGAGCCAGATATGACACTACAGTACCAGAAATTGCTTCAACTTTCGTGATTCTGCCTGGGACCTTGCTGTGGAACTAAACAGTGCTCCTCCAGGCCCCTAGCTGATTTGGTTAAGCCGTACCTCTTTTAATTTGCTTCCTACGAGCCTGGGTACAGCATGCGGAAGGTCTTCCTTGGGATGGTTGAGAAGGTGATCTGGATGATGGCGAGGGGGTCCATAATCCTTGGCCACGGCAGCATGAATACGATAAGAGAAATTCAGATCATGGTCAACGATGATGCCAAGATCTCGTTTCGACTTCTTCTCTGTCATTAACGTTCCTGGGCTAAGGTGATAGTCAGCCAGGTGACGTTAGGTGCCGAACCTTAAAACTGCATACTTTCCCGTTAAGATCCATGTCCATGGCTTGCGTCCAGTATGGTGTGATATATTCCTAAAACGGTTAGTATGCGCCAACTGGAATTTACCTATCTTGTTAATGGTGGAATCCTAATAAATTTAATTTCAATTTGCATGCATTTACTGGTAACAATTAATTTTTGCAGTGCCATGTCAGGTGTTGTAGCTGCAACTATGGGAACCCCAGCCGACGTTATCAAAACTAGAATTATGAACCAACCAAATGACGCTGCAGGAAAGTAAGTAAACTTACTATGCATGGGTTGTAAGCATAAATTACTTAACTGAAAGGAATGCATACAATAATAATAAAATAGTTTTTACACGCACTGATAATTCAGTATTTCATAAGTGTAAAATTGCTTCACCAGTACTCGTTAACACCCCTTGCTACCTGTTGCATACGGGTAAGTTAACACCAATGCTGGAAGTGCTTTTTCTTTAGTTTGCTTTACGTTGAAGCAGAGACGTGACTGCCTGCTTGTTAAGGGTAAGAGTCCTTAAAATACCTTCATTAGGTGTCATGACTAATATGTTGCTTCATTACTGCTTTTCGGATTCTTTTTTGTTTCTGGCTGAAGAATTAAAGGATTTCATCTCCTGTCTTGGGATTAGCACATTAAATAACTTAAAATTATATTAAAACATAAAAATCAGTTTGACTTTATGGTACTCGCATAAAGAGGAGGCAGCATGCGATGATGGAGTACAGATTGGAAACCTGTTGTGACTTTACATTTCCATGTTTAATATTATGTTAAAGAGAAATTCCATTGGCTTATATATGCTCACAAAAGTCCCTTAGACAAAGAAAAAGCGGCAAATATCGATATAGTACATCCAAATAACAACTTTCTTATAGCTTCACGATTTGATTTGAACAAGGCTGCCATTATAATTTCACTTAACGTGTAACATGAATTGTAATGTGGCAGTTGGCAATTCTTGTCACGTACCATTTATCAAGTTGGGACTTGCCAAGGAAGAACCAAAATCACAATTCACAGGACGAATCTCTCACTCACAATTATTCAGTTACTTGTTAAGAATAACATAGCTGATTGGCACTTTCTTCTTATCTAGATATTCCATCAATATCACAATTGTGTTCAATAAATCATGGGCGTGAGCTAAATTAATGTTCAACACATTCAACCCCTTCTTTTTACCTAAGATTAATTACGACTACGAGCATTAAACATCGTAATACATATCTTATTTAAATGCCTTCAACTATTCCTAGACTACACCAGTATTTCTCCCAATGAATACTGGCATGGATTTGAGCAGCAGCCCTACTTGAGCTTAGGTTCACAGAATGCCAAAGCCATGCCGGTCTCCAGTATGTATATGAAAAGAGCACGTGTATCTGTAAATGGTTAAACCAAAGTTGGGAGCGAAAGGCCATTAAGAAACCATGCCCTTTAAACGACTTCATAGTCTCTCCCCTCATTCCATGTAAGGCATAGCCTCTCATAAAGGTAGCTTACACAAGGACTACAGTTAGGCAGGAAGTAGCTAGGATTGGAGAAAATGAATGGGAGCTTAATACATTTAATAATAATAATAATAATAATAATAATTAAAGGTGCAGTATATTAATTACGAGTGTGTTAAATAAACAAGGACCCAAAATGGGGTCTACAAAAATCATTACACATTGCAAGAGATTACGATGTGTACATTTAAACTACACAAACAATGATTTAACCTCCTGCTGACCATAGAAAGCATGCACCACAAATCTTACAGTATCATTTCCTGCATTACCTACACTTAGTGAGACAGAAAAAAAACCGCTGGCTAGCCAGTTTGTGCATGACTCGGGCACAAAGAGGTTAACAGCCTACTGTCACTGTCAATGTTGCTGCATAGTACGCTGCAGGTTCACTGTGCACGCTCTCCCTGCATGGCAGGAGGGCAAACTACGTTTAATGTATAATTTTCGCCGTGAAGTGGAATTAGAATGACGGTTCTTCTAATCAAATCACGTAGCTCTGGAAGATATTTGTACGTACTACGTTGACATTTACCACTTTTTCTGTACGTAGTAAATGTATAAGACACCAAAGGGTATATGTAAGTAAATATATACCAACAAAATTTTCCTTTAAATATTTATAGGGGCTTGCTATACAAGTCGTCACTTGATTGTCTAGTCAAAACAGTGCAACAGGAAGGATTTTTTGCGCTATACAAAGGATACTTTCCCATCTGGGCCAGAATGGTAAATGTGCACAGTTATTAATTAAGTTTTCTTTTCCGGTAGCTATTAAGACGTAAATAATATTGTTTAGTAACAGAATTGTAATTTTTATCCTTTTTTTTTTTCAGGCTCCGTGGTCTTTAACTTTTTGGTTGTCTTACGAGCAAATAAGGAAGATGTCAGGAACTGCTTCTTTTTAACCCAAGTTAACAGCAAGAATGGTGTAAAGCAATTTCTGTGACACCTTTCTTGCTAAATAATGCATGTTAAGTTTTATAAACTATAAGAAAATTTTTAAACCCCCTGAAGGAATTCTGGTAAAGCCATGAAAAGAAATGTCTTGGTAGGTTGTCAGGCCAAATCAATTTCAAATGAAAAGAATTTTTTTGATTATAATTTGAGGACCTGCTGAACGAAATGCCAAACATCACGAGTAACAACAAGTTTAACAAGAACTCCATCTTGGGTATGATGAAAATACTGTGATTCCCGTTAGCAATTGCCCAACCTTTCGTCAGATTTAGTTAGATTCAGGATTAAGAGACATAGACTCATAGAGGCATAGATTCTGTTAGCAAGAAAATAGTGTGACTAGAAAAAATCATGACATCATCAGTACTGTCAGAGCTCAATCCTATGAGTTCTGACAGTGTCCACTGAAATACAAAGAAAAACGTGCACTGCAATACCAAATCCTAAGCTTTACCGATACTACACCGATCTAGTTTTAAAAATTTAGCCGATACCAGAACCGATACAGATATCCAAGAATAAAAAAAATTTAAAGGGGTAACCAACAGTTAAATGATAGCTAGGGATATACTCAATAATTTTCTGAGCAAAAGTCCGCAAACCGTATGTCGTCGTCTCTAACGGTTCCCGAGTTATCAACATTTGAGTGAAAGTTACCCATACCGATCCAATACAGATACCACAAATATCTGCACAGCCTTAGAGTTTACAGAAGACAAAACAGTTTTCAAGGCTCTGTGCGCACACACTTTTTAATAAACATGTTTTACATTGATTTAAATAGAGCCTAAAATGGTTTGTCAACCTGTGTGCACTTTTCCCTAGCTTGGTTGGATACAACTAGGACAGCTCCATACATGGCCGGTTTTACAAATCAGTGTTGTGATTCGCGTTTGCATGAAAATACTGTGGCGATACTGCATCTGCCAATTATTGTTGAAGGTCCTTAAAAACAGTTACCAAAATTAAGCAGTCACCCAAGCTTTCATTAGATCTAGGGTTAAGCTAATCCAAGGATATCCCCACTGCAAGAGACAGAGACGCCTAGGTGCAGTTATGATTTAAGGTTTGAAAAAAACATGACGTCATCAGTACTGTGCATCCTTGTTGAAAAGACAGTTCGAATCATTACTTAAACAAACTGAGACCAAGTCACTCTGTTGGACCTGAAGGGTACTCAGCTTTTTTTTTTTACAAAAATATGAGTGATGTTCTGTGTTTCCCTTTGGCTTTCATTTTTCTTTTATCACTGCAAGAAGGTGTACTTCCGCCAATTTGGAGCACTGCCACCGTCATACCAATCTTTAAGAAGGGTGAAGCAGCCGACCCGGGGATGCCGCCCGGGGCTACCGCCCAATTGCTCTTACGTCTGTGCCATGTCGAATCATGGAATCTATCTTTCGTGATCGGATGTTGGCGTTCACCGACTCTGAAAAACTTTTAAATGATGACCAGTTTGAATTTTTGCCTGGTCGATCGACCGCTTTGCAACTGTTGTGCTGCCTTGATTGATGGACTTGCGCAGTAGATATTGGCGTACCTACTGATGTCAGTTACTTTGACTTTATGAAGGCTTTTGAGTCGGTCGTTCATTCTAAACTAATGCTGAAGTTGGCCCATTTGCGATTTGATGGGGCCCTCTTTTGCTGGATTCATCAGCGGTCGTTCACAAAGGGTCTCGGTGGGTCACTCATTCTCCTCTAAGTTGGAGGTTGTCAGTGGGAGTCCCATAGGGTTCCGTGTTGGGACCACTCTTATTTGTCATTTTTCTTAATGATCATACCTGTAAAATAGACAACACTTACCATTCCAAATTTGCTGATGACCTGAAACTGGACTCAGCGATAATTGATTAGAATAATGCCTTAGCCCTCGTGTCTGAGGTAGCTTATGTTGCAGATTGAGCCGATGACTGGCAAACTCCCACTCTCCATCACTAAGTGCCAAACTATGCACTTAGGCAGAACCACCACTGGATGTTTCTTACGGCATCAACAACCAGCCTCTTCCGGTTATAACTGAGGGTAGGAACCTCGGAGTGTGGTTCAGCAATGATTTAAAATTTAGTCTGCACTGCCGCAAAATTATTGCTTCAGCCTATTGCCGTTTAGCAGTGGTGAACCGATGCTTTTCTTGCAGTAGCCGGGAAGTCACGGTTTGGACCTACAAGGTTTTTGTCAGACCAATCTTGGAATATGCCAGCCAGCCAGCTCTGTTGGGTGGCATATTCCAAGTCGCCAGCTCTGTTAGGCAACATTGAGCGGATTGAAGCAGTTCAACGGAAATTTACAAAATCGTTGCCTGGAATGCGTAATCTTACTTAGGCGGAGAGGACTTGGCACCTAAAACTCAAATCATTTGAATTGCAGCGACTTAAGTTAGATCTAATTTTGGCATTTAAAATTTTGTATGGATTATTCGAGCTAATTTGCCATTTGACCTGAATGTGGAGGGACGAACTAGAGGTCACTCTTTCAAATTGCAAATTCCGAAATTCCGTTTGGCGTGCAGACAACACTTCTTTTCGGTGCGAGTTATTGGGACTTGGAATTTGCTCCCAGAAGCAACTGTTACCTCGACGAGCGTTACTGCCATTCGTTGTCATCTGAATCAACTTAACAAAATTTTTAAGACGTTTTTAACACTCGGCTAATTTCTGACAACATTCCCCTGTGGTCTCGCAACCAGCCACATCTTATTTTTGTTTTTAGTTGGGTTGGCAGTTAGTGACACACCGATCCTTGCCTTCCCGTTGCTCCTGCAACAAAATGTTTTTTTTATTATTTTATTATTATTATTAAACAGACAATTCTAATGAAAGACAGACAAACAAAACAAGAATTATAATCATCGAAATTCTTCCTACGGACTTCAATAGATTAAGGATTATCCAGATTCCCACTGAGGACATACAAACAAAAAAAAAACTGTGATCTTAGTCATGTTGATTGCAGTTTGTCATTGTGCCCTCCTTCGCATCAATGGAAAAGAAGTGAGGAGGAATATAAAGGGTGAAAACGTGATGATGAGGTCCGTGTTGTTCATGATCGCGTGCCCTGTGGGACACGGGGTAAGTACGTGAGGAATGAAAGAGTTGTTAATTTATTGACACACACGTTGATTCGCCTGTTAAATACAAGAACATCTTGAAACAGTTCGTTCGTTAGACTTCCGCAGACAATTATGACTCTTGCTCGGACTAGTAGGAGGACAGTAGGAAAGTAGGCCTACTTTACTCCTCGTTAGCACCATACGAGATATTATCTAACGGTTCCATTTTCTTACAACTTTCGTGACTTTTCACCAGTTCATTTGATGCGCAGCATCCACTTTACATTTCTACAAGAGCCAATAAAACGCCAAAATAGTGATTTTAGTATTAATTACTGAAGGTCAGTAATTTGCAGATATTAATAAACACAACATGCACCAACAACTAAGTGGGCAAATAACCATTGTTGCCACACTAAACAGTGAGTCAATCTTAGATAAGTATAGCCTGGCCAAAAGTTTGGCCCTGAACACACGGTCGCAAAACCAACACCGCTTTGGAACACTTGCCCCAGGGAAATTCTAAGGGGCAAAAATATTTAAGCTTCTAAATCTAAAATTAGTTCGTCCCATATTTTATATTAAATATTATTTTAAAATTCCCTCCACAATTATTAGTACTGCCAAGAATTTATAGAATTCATAAATTACTAGCACAGCCCCCCTTATATGGCTGATTTAATAAAGCATTGTTGTGATTTCCCGTTTGCATGAAAATACTGTGATTCCCGTGATTCCAGTCACCCAACCTTTCATTAGATTTAGTTAGATTCGGGATTAAGAGAAAGAGGCCTAGATCCCGTTTGCAAGAAATTAGTGTGACTGGAAAAAAACATATCATCAGTACTGTACCTCTTTGTTAAAAACACAGTTTGATTATTGAGATTACAAGGATGAATAAGGATTATCGAGATTCCCACTGTGGACGTCCATATCATTGCAGACACACACACAAATAAACAAACAAACAAATAAATATTATGATCTTAGTTATATAGATTGCTACTACAATATGGCCACCAGCTACCAACAGTATTATGAAATACACTAAAATCTCGATTATCTGTACTAATTAGGACCAAGGAGTGTTCGGATAATCAGATAATTCAGTTTGCAACAAAATGATTCCAGAAACTGAAATAAAACAAAACAAGCTCAGTTCTTCTTCCGTACTATAAAAAATCCTAGCAAATTTCTGAATATTTTCCAAGTGACGTAGTCTGGATAATCGAGGTTCTACTTACTACTGTAAGCGCAACTTTTTAAGGCTGTACCAACCCAATAGTGCATATCAATTGTTTTAGCAATGCCGATGCTGATACAGTGAAACTTTGGGGGAGGGGGCAACTGACCATATGTCGGTCACTGGCCTTGACGCATATTTTCATGGTCATCGTGATGCTAACTTTTTAACCATGCTTCGTAGAACCTCAGTGTAAATTAGAAACTTGTAGACATTGGCAAGGCATGGCCATTGCAAAAAAACGGAACGAAATTCGGTACATTAGTTTAGGAATTACGGAAATTGCAAGCATCATTCTCTTATGCTGACCTAGTGGCTTTCCTGCCAAACAGTCCAGTGAAATAAAGTCCAGTGGTCCTCAAAATACGTGCAGCCTGCTTGGTAACAAACAGCAACTGATGACTCGATACATTCTGGTACATTACACCTTTTTGATTACACGTATAGACAGAATGGTGCTGCAAACTGCAGCATATTATTCAAGTTGGCATTATTTAGTCACCGTAGTTATCTGGAAAATAAAACTAAGTTGTCTGACCCTCAGGTTAACATTTCTGATTTTGTTTCAGAGCTGATCACGGTTGCTGAATTATACCAATTTGCGTATGCTGCCAACACCATTACCTACCAATTACAATGCGTGGTGTACGAAAGCCCCTGGCAGAACTGTTTGGCAGGAAAGCCACTCGGCCAGCACAACAGAATGATGCTTGTAATTTCCGTAATTCCTAAACTAACGTACCGAATTTTGTTCCGTTTTTTCCAATGGCCATGCCTTGACACTGTCTACAAGTTTCTAATTTACACTGGGGTTCTACGAAGCATGGTTAAAAAGTTAGCATCACGATGACCTGGAAAATTTGCATCAAGGTCAGTGATCGACACATGGTTAGTTGGCTCCCCGTTTGCCTACATGCCTTTCAAAGTTTCATTATCCCAACATTTACCATCTTTGATTGCCAAGGGTGGCCCTTCCTTTCCGCCCCACCCTGTATAATGTTTCCCAAAGGGCTTTGAAAATAAAACTTTTATCCAGATCAACGTTATACTCTATTATAACTTTACCAAGAATGGGTGGAACAGAGGCGCAAGAATTCCACTGTTGTACAGGGTTATTGTTGTAAGACTAATAATAACTAGGTTTAATTTACTGATCCGGTTAAGAATAAGACTTTCCATTTTTCAGAACTACTTGTGCTTTATTTCCAGATTCATGGCATTCTGCAGGCAGGGAACACAAACTTCTCGCTATTAAGAAAAGAAACAATGTTAAAGTGTAGTATGTGTTAAAAAATACTGATTCCAATCCGATACTAATACATTAACTACAGGGGTCGAAATATTCGGATGCACAGGGGCAAATTGCACTCCAGAAGCAACTCGTGGAGTGCAAAATTGCACACCAAAGTTGAATTTTCCATAACTTTTAAACCGCACAAGCAACAGACTTGCGGTTTGCGGCATTTTAAACAGCTTGGAATTAGATTTCCTGAAGCACCATTCCTTTCAAATTAGTCCAACTCCAGTTTTTTCTACTTTTGATTAAACTATGTGTATAGGTTTTTCAGTTGAATCGCGAAATGAAGTCATTTTTAAGCAAAATGCAGGAAAACAGTACATATTATTGAGATGCTGAATGTTAGAATTTTCGATGGCTATAAAATAGGAGACCACATTGTTGGTTTACATTTTGGTTTTGCACTCCGAAGACTTTTTTTGCACCTCAGCAACAGATTTGGGGTGCAAATTTGCACCCGGATCAAAATTTGGAAATTCGACCCCTGTTAACTATGTGAAGAAGTACCAATGTGGTATCTGTATCAGTACAGCCTTAAAACTTTTAGAAATTCTATCCATCCACTTTTGGGCAGCCCACCATGCTGCAGGGACGCGATACATACTAAAACATCACTTTTGCTAGGGCCTGTGGTGTATAAACTCAGCTCGGGATTAAACTTTGGAAGTGCCCTTGTTCCTTTTATTAAACTACATTTCATATATGTAGGGAACAGTAAATATAAATACAAGTTTATCAATGGGGATGAAAGTTTGTGTACAAAAATGTTCCGTTTTTAAGGATACGGTTATGCTAAACAACATAGTATTGAAAAAAAAAATTTCCAAATATCTGTAGGAAACTAAACGGGTTGACTTGCACAAATCCGAGAAGAACCAAAATTTTTTTTTTCTTGGCTTTAACCAGGAGGTTGTGATGAACTAACGCTTTTTTCACATTCACTTTGAAAAAGCTGTAAATATGTTAAGACTCTGGAATGGTATCCACTTTTAACAAATTAAGACGTCTTTGGTGCAACCTTGCAAGGACTAAGAGCTATTTTTTGTTAATGTACCACCAAACCTTGTATTCACTAGTAGGGGTTCAAGAAAAAGACTACATCTCGATTAAACGTCTAGAATGCAATGGCAAACGTGTGGCACCACCCAACCAAAGAATCCAATGTTTATTTCATAAAATGTGTGAAGGTGTTGAGGGAAGGACAATTGACATTTAAATGTACAGTAGACCACATTTGTTGGGCTTCCCCACACATCGGATAGAAATCCAGCCTTTGCACCTTTAACTATAACGAAAATAGGTCATGGAGAAAAAGGCAGCTCAACAATCATCTCAGGGCAAATGTTTCAACTTGACAGTTTTAAGTATGATTTGTAAAACTTATTTTAAGTTTGTTTAAAGTTCGTTTTATCTATTGTTCTTGCCTGATGTCCCAAGCAAATTATACTCATTATGTCTTGCTTTTTCAAACGAACAACACTGATTTAATTACAATAAGTTGTGCAGGAATACGTTGAATTTCCCAAAAAATTTGCAGCATCCTACCAAGCTCCTAACTGATGCACGTTCTGCATTCCTGAATAGCGTACTGGTCCAAATAAGAGGTGGCAGGGGTGGAAAATATCAGGATTTAAAAATTAAATTGTTTGACTGCTTGCTGCTTCAAAAATGTGCAGTACACAACCAGAGGAAAAAAGTGTTAATTGATTTTTTCTTGAAATACATTTTGGTGTTCACTTGGTGACAAAAACTGAATTATCAATGCACAATAAAAAATTTGCCAGTTCAGTACTTAGTAAGGAGATGCACCGATCTTCTAAAATGCCGATTCTGATATTTCGCAGTCCGATGTTTAAGAAAGTAAAGTGAAACTAAGTTACATTTTTCACGGAGTTGAAACTATCCCAAATAAAATAAAAAATTTTGTAGGCCTAAAATTTAGCACCCAGAAGTTACTATAGGTGTATTTGTCTCATAAAATTGTGGATATCCGATGGTTTAACGTATGCTGCCTAGAACCGATGCTCCAAAGACCGATGTAGCCAAAAAGGTTGATTTCCATGCCAACATCAGTGTATCTTAGCAGACACTGTAATTAACTATTGTACTCGCACTCAGCTGTTGCATTTTAAAGTCCCATTAAAAACCTTTACCTATTTCGTAATGTGTAATGCCACGTTAAGAAATGCCTTTTAGAACATTTTCTTTTTGGTATATTTTAGTTTTTTGTTAATAAAAAAAAATACAAACAACTAATTGAGCTACTGACTTCAGGTTACCATCAATAGATAGACTTCGAAATGAAAAGCAAAAGGTGTATCGAAATATCAAAATTTGACAGAGTAATGGATATGGTTAAGTACAATCTTGTTAGGGGCCAGTATGGTAATTGGCTGCTTATCCATAGTTAGCCATTTTTATTAAGTAGCAGCTGGCTGCCTCTAAAATAAACTTTAAAAAGTGTGTACATAGCATATTCTGGTGTTTAATTTGGAATCATATCCTGTGAGATACATACTGCAAGTGCAAACAGGAGGGGGAAAAAGTTCCAACCATTTCACGAGCTTCGTGAAGGATCCATGGGAACCCTGAGTGAAGTGGGCAAGAACCGCCCTGAGGTTAGCATCCCGTCCTCGTTTTGTAACCAATAGAATTGGACTTGGAAGTCATTGTGCTAAATTAAGTGTATAGTTACAGCATGCAACTATAGGTGCAGTGTATAAAACTATGGTTCTTTAACAATTCCAAATCTAACACCAACATTTTTCTATTTTGTAATTTGGTAATAGAGTAATAATATGATATATGAAGTTTGTCTTTTTGTTTGCTTTATTGACACTTTTGCTGGAAGGACGGTACATGAAATCGTTAATTTGGGGTATCTTAATTAAATATTGTCTTTCAAAGTCTGTACATGTTACCATAAACATTTCTTTAGCATAAATTTGAATAAAATTAAACTGAAATGGAGGAAAATTTTAAATGTGTTTGTTCCAAAATGGAATTGCAAATTATTTGGAACTAAAAGTAAAGAAATTTATTTACCAAAACTGATGAATAAATTCTGTTCAAATTTTGACTGTCACAAGCTTTAACAAACTCCCAAAAAAACTTTAAACGGCTGTTAAACAGGATATGTTAACCTGGATTATTAAAATTGCATATCCTGCATTGTGTAAAATTATAATAAGCTATAATACTATGTATTACCTGGTTAATAATTCAGGTAATGAAACCTTCCGTACTTTTCGTTTTTGGCTACGTAATAGTTATTGCCACACTTTCGCAACAGTGGGCCGTAGTAAGCAGTGTCGCGGACAGTTTTTATTGAATGTTGTCCGAGGAGGCAAGCCACCAACCGTTTTCTAACTCTGAGGACTGCATTCGATGAAAACTGTCCTTTAAATCGCTTATACCTGCCTATTTTTGTAAAAGTTTGGCATTAAGTGATTTATTGCCATACTTACGTACGGTGTGACAAGGATTTGGTGGCATTTTTTATTAGAAGGGCATGTGCATGCCTTCACCAGGTTGGCAAAGAATGACATCAGTCATTGTTGAAGCATCAATCATCATGATTTGGCTCTTTTTCATTATTCCAAAGTGTCCACTTTCAAATTATTGGGAGTGGATTGTTGTACTAGTGTAAAATACAAGTATACTTATTTTTCACACTGTTGTGCCAAACTTTTCTTATGCCAATCAACTCCCACAAGTTAAAATAGGATATTTTGGGTGAAATTAATAGAACAATTCAATGCCCAATGAAAGGGTCCCGAAGTCTACTTATTCGGACTTTGTTGTCACTCTCCAGTTACGCATGATTAGAAAAGACATTCAATCATGAAAATGACAAAAGTATGGTAATAATTTTCATTGTCGTTTACTGCTTTTATGTATAGTCTAGTATACACCTGGCTTACTTTTCATATGGTGAAAAGGTTAAGTTTGTGTTAATTAAAGTTTAGTTGATGTTTCTGCATTAACAGAATAAGAATTTTAACCCTTTGCACGCTGGACCCGAGAAATTCTCGGGCAGAACTAAATCCGAGAATTTCTCGTTTTAGAAATGCTATTACAGTAGTTGGCTCAGGACTGTCAATTTCATAATTTAAACCACCTTAGAAAATCACATTTGCCTCATTTCAAAGAAGATGTGAACAGTGACCTATTTCATGTGTCACGGGTGGATGGGAGTTGTTGACAATTTACTCAGACACGAGAACTCCAATCTTCCTTCATTCTGGAATTTCAGTTCAGCCTTTCGAACAGGTAGTTGGAAATTTAGTGTGCAAAGGGTTAAATTGTGGTGGCAATGGGCCGAGAGAAAAGGCTACTTGCAAAGAAAATGGCCAATCATATTTCAGTTTTGTTACTGTTTTGTACAGATTTTGTTGATATTTCCGCTTTAACTAACTTGCCTTTAAATTGTAGCATTTATGGGCCAATAGAAAATGAACTACTGATGTTTAGTTCTGCCAACAGTACAATTTTATGTTAATTGATATCACGACTTGAAATTTTACATTTTATTTTATGCAAATTTCGTTCATGTTTATTTAGCCTTTAAAACAACCGATGGAAACTTCCGCTAGCATAGGGTCACTTCGATTGCCAAAGAAGTCTTGATGATAAAGCCGTTTTCAGCGATTCGAGCGTTAACGGTAATTGCATGAAGTTAACTCCCCACAAAATAAAAAAAAAGGTCGGGTATATAGTGCAAGACTCGTTTGCCATAAAAAAGATATTTAGGAGGTGAATTATGTTGACTGTAATAATGACAAATAGTTCAGCTTATTTTACAATAATGCAATTTGTCTATAGGTTATGGATGCATTCCCCAATATAGTGTTTTCTTTGTCATTAAAGTGTATGTAGATTTTATTTTAATAAATAAAGGACGAATGTTTGCAATAATTTCCATTTATTCAACCCATCAGAAAAAAGTAAATCCAGTACATGTTGAAATGATTTTATGTACACTGTAGAGTGTGTCCCAAAAGTCATTGCCATTTGGTCTCTCACACACGACCAACGTGCTCAGCTCTTGTATGGCGACCAACATCAAAGCTGTAGAGATGCAGCAAATGAATTTCAACAGCGGCATCCCGATATTGAAAAACCATCACATCAAGCGATGCCAAATTTATTGAGAAAGTTAATGACTTAAAGAACAGAATTATGTAAACAATCCGTGGAATAATTCCACAGATACTTGCAGCCATCAGAGATGAGCTGCAAAGCCGAATTGGACATTGTATTGATGTAAACGGATGATCTTTTGAACAGCTGCGCTAACCCCCATATGGCAAGTCACTTTTGGGACACACTGTAGGTTTGAGAAAAAAAAAATCATTTTTATTGAACAGAAAACACTAACCTCACTTGACTGATTACCATTTAAACGTGTTTATGACTATTAAAAAGCACCTCCTTTCCCCAAACACAAATTGTAACCTGAAATGGCACAACAAGCTGGATTAATCTATTTGGTTTGCTAAAAATACCCGAAGAGCTAGCCATTATTTTTTTTAAATGTGCAACGTAACTTCAAGGCTTGTTATTGATATCAAGAAAGCGGAGGAGATGATGGTTCACCAGTAAACCAATACACTACCACATTTTCAAAACTCCAGCACACTCCTTAAGAAATCATGATTAACAAACCATGTCATTTCATGATTATGAAACTGTCACCCTCATTGCAGACAATGGCTGTGGTTCAATTCTGATTTCCCCTGGAAATATATATTGCAATCGCACAATTTTATTTTTTTGTATCAGCACATACCTCTCCAGTGTTGCAACCTTCGGTCCAGGAACTTGTCAGACAAATACTACTCTCTCCCCCTCCTCCAAAGATGCAGTTGGCATTCTTTGGTACCAGTGAACCAAAAGACCACCAAATTTTTGAAACCTCAGCACTCTCCTTCAGACAAAATCATCAGAAAATCAAGGCAGTGTACCTGACTATGAAACTGTAACCCTCATCACAGAAAATAGCTTTAGTTCAATGCTGGTGTCCTATGGTAATGCTTTTATGGCAATCAGCCAATTTTATTGTTTGGTTCAGCAATCTGCAAGTTCCTCTCCGGTGTTGCGACCTTCAGGCCATGAACTTGTCAACCAACAACAAATACATCCCCCCCCCCCCACTTCCCAAAGACGCAGTTGACATTTTTTGGTGAAACGATGTGAATATTGCAGCATTTGCAAAATCGCAGAAAGTTGAGTTACTGACCATCCCTTTAACATTCAAGAATACCATAAAAACTTAATTGAATTGTAATCAGAAACAGATTACCTGTGTATTTTTGCATTTCTTGCCGAAAGGATGCTTCTCTCTGGAGGTGAGGTTATAAAAATTAACACCAGATGGCCAGCTGCATAACCCGGTCTGCGCATGCGCGCAAGCCCCTCAATAAAAAAATTCAGGCGAGGCCGGCCTGCCATCTTTTTCCTCCAGCGTGCCTGCTTCACTCCGCCCTGCGCCATCTTTGCCCACTACGTCCTCTTCGCCCGCAGCTCAAGCGCCCTCGCCATGGCAAGATCCCGGACATCCTCCAAGCAACCATCATCCAAGGCGGCAGTTCCTTCTACGGCAAGCCCTCCGCCTCCCGATCCGAACACCGTGGTCCATGCCTCGCCTTTGCCACCCTCATCTCCAGACCCAAGAGCTTCGCCTCCACCTCTGTCCCCGCCGATTTCTCCACTACCTTGCGGCCAACCCACACATTCTCGCCATGCAGAAACTAACAGTGCCACCTGCAAATTCTCTTCAGCCTATGTCCACTTGTCATCGGCCGACATTTCATTGGACCTCTCCTCAGCATCGTCCCATCACTCCCGAAGTTCTCACCACAACATGCCGCTCTCTTTGAAGCAAGTCCATGCCATGATGGATCGAGCCATCAAAAAGTTCCATTACAAAAACCGGCCCAAGCCACCTTCTGCTCCTTCCCCCACATCCTCGTACACCAAGGAATGGATAGAATCATCTAATTCTTCCCGAAAATGACACCACCACTCCCCGGGACCTTCATCAAAATGCTCACGCACTTCACCTTCGCCCCCTACTCCTTGGGTTGACACATCTCTGTAATGTGTGGTGCAGTGGCAACCCGGACCACTGCACTGTGACTGAGGTTGGAGCTAATGACCAAGTTGTCGACGTGCCATTAAGCCTCAACCCCCCCCCCCTTGGGTTGAAGGATCTAGTATAAAGAGAGGAAGGTATTCCAAGTGTCAAAACTACCAAATACAACCTTAAGGCTTTCATGCGACACTGAAAGTCTCTTCGTCCTCATTGCTAACCAGGGATCCCATTGCCTGAATAATTATGGGTTTAGTCAGGGCTTCAAGGCATTGTGTCTTAGTCCCGAATTCTGGGGTATAGCGTAGTGTAACGCCTTTCCATCCCGTTAGAATCTGACGAATCTCTTGTTTCTGGAATATACTATGAGCTCACTCTTTCGAGCTGTTGAAGCCAAGACGACTAAGAAGATGCTCTTCTGTGTGAAATGCAGCAATAAACCCTTTCGTAGAGGTTCATACGGAGCTCTCGAGGTAGGTTCCAGGTTGAGAACAGATGTCTTATGCGTGGTCTCAAAACTCCAAATGAGTATGCAATGTTCTGTTTTCCATAGTATGCCAGGACAAAATTAATCGGTGAATTTCCTGTGCCTTGCCATGAGAGAGTCCTTGGTCGAACTGTTCTTTCAGGGACTTGGAGGTCCGTTGCCTATTGGTTGCAAGGATCCATTTTCATTCTTCTACATCAGTCAAACCATCTCCTCCATTTTTTTTTCTGATACACTTATTATTGATGCTCTATGTATTGGATCAATTATGTGATGACAAGTGAAGAGAATCCAGCTGTCTCCAGCTTGTCCTTCACATTCTTCACACATGAAGATGAAGCATTCCTGGGTTGGTATAGTGCGTCTTCCTGTAGTGTAGGACATTGTGTCTGCACGTGGTGGTAGTTAGATTGGATCTTCTTTCGAAAGCTCGAGCAGGTCAACGAACCACGTCGCCGATGGCCACCAAGCTACTATCAGTATGTAGTGTTCTGGTGACTAGCGGATCTTATTCAGAACTTGTTGCATTAGTCAGAATGGTGCGAACAGGCAGGCTGATAGTGTCTATTGTGTGCTTAGGGCATCTGTCACCCAACCCCTGGCACCGAAAACGGCGACCCATTTCTCCAGTTGAGTGTTCTGAAAAGTTGACGAGATCCACTATTGGTTTTACCCAACTCGGGAAGATTATTGTGTGCACACTTGGGGATGTAGTGTCCAGTCTGCTGGCGGAGTCTGGTATTGTCTGGACAGGTGATCTACCCGCATGCTTAATTTTCCCGGAAGGTGCTTTCGGATGAGTGTGATGTAGGAATCTTGGCAGTTAGTGAAGATTGATCTACCATGTGTAGGGATCGGGAGTGTGCCCCCCCCCCCACCCCCAACATTTTGATGTACTCAACTGCTGTGCTGTTGTCACACCGATAGAAGAGTTCTGTACTATTGCTGGCCACTGTTGCAAGTTGCTCAGTACCAGAAGATCCAAGTAGTTTATGTGTACATAAACGGGCTTCTTCCTCCGACCAAGTTCCGTTGAATTCTTGGTCCGTCTGGGCTCCCCACCCTTGCACAACGTATCCGTGAATAGCTTGTGTGAGGGGGTGGCTGCATTAACAAATACTCCCACAGTCAAATTGTGTTCCTTGCTCCACCATTGCAATTTTATTCTGGGTAGGTATTGTAGAGCAATGTTATCTTTACACGAAATTCTGTTGGTCTAGATGTCCTTTCTGATCCAAATTTGGCTCGTCAAGTTCCCATTGGAACCAGGGTTGCCATTGAGTCCACTTGCACTATGACTTTGCTGAACTCTTGGTTGCCAGCTCCTGAATACAGGATTTCAGGCCTATAATGCTGTTGTCTGAGGGTCAGATTCTAACTCAAAACTGTGCTAATTGGAGGGTTGCTCCCAGAAACATGAAGTTCTGCACCGGGGACAATCTTCATTTCTTTTGGTTATCCCCAGGCTCGTTACTGGAAGAGTGTTCCTGTGAAATTTGAGTGACTCAGGAGTTCCTTTTTGCAGAGACTCAGAATGACCCATTCGTTCAAGATCTACTGCCACTTTCGCGAAATCCGAGGATAAGCTGGTGAGCGGCCATATCCGGGCCTACCCCCAGGCAAGGCAACCATTTCTGGCTTGTTCCAGGACCGTGGACAGTCTACATTAAGAATTGATGGATGAGGTGCGGCCAACATCGACCGCCTGGTTTGTCTCGATCCTAGCTCGTAGTTGAAAGTTTTGAGTCTTTAAAAGTCTTGAGCGATGCTTCAGGGCTTTACATTCATTTTCTACCTTAACCTTTTGTAGAAATTGCTGAAAAAGGCATTAACCGGAGTGAGATTCAAATCAATCTGAACAACAATAGCCTGTGATGACGGAGACCATGTGTGGTGGGCCAGAAAGGACGGTGAAGAGGCCGAAAAACTCAAATCAAATCGCGTGAGGGATGGAGTAATGTAAGTGATACCTCGATATCGGAGGAAGACCTGAGTTAGGCAGGGAAGGGCAATGGTCGCTTATCCGTGCGTGGAAGGCGAACGGCAGATGACGATTGAGTGAGTGTGGGTGGGGAAGGCGGTGGCAAAGCCAGCAGTGCTGATGAAGTGGACTTAGTAGTTGCAGAGAGGGGAGACAACATTGGTTCGACATGGGGCAGTAACGCAAGGATTGCTGAAGAAGCTGAAAACTTCCAAGAAGTCTGTGTTGGTGAGAGAGGCCGCGATGAAAGAATGAGACTGGAGGCCAACCTGAACCAGGCCAGAATAGACAGAAGGTCTCCGGGAACCCGTGCCTGATGATCCCGAAGGATGGCTGCCGGAAGGACGTTACACTAAAGGGAGCAGAAAAGGAGTTAGACTCTGGAGCGGCAACAAGGGTTGCACGTCGGTCGGCAGAGGGCGCGTGAGTATTGAATGTGTTGATGACACAGAGGCGGTAAGGGCAGGGTACCGATGGAATTGCACTGTTGATCGTCGTGGCAGTGAAGGTGGTATTGTTGCCGATGTTGATAACACCGTTGACTGTGACGTACGTGAAAGCTATGTCGTAGAGGCAAGAGTTGGTGGAGGCCCACTAGGGAAGGAACTCTTAGAACTGGATAGAGTAGACTAAAAATGGCGCCGAGGGCCAAAAGTTTTAGTAGAACTGGAGGAACCTGCAGCAAGGTCGGCTTCACTTTTACGTCGACGTTGGTCAAGACAACACGTCGACTTCAGTTGCATAAAGAGGTCTTGACATGCAGTGTATAGGCCCAACTTGGAAACCCTGGAAGTAATGCCGGGGTAACGACAAGAAACAGGATAAGATGGCACATGCAGGTGGCGCAGCAGCGCCGGCGTTGAAAACCCTGTCGGGACGATGAACTGGGGAAGGGCGGACAAATTTGCTCCCACAAACTTTGGCCATGGTGACTGTAGAAGATGTCGACTTCTACCGTGTGTTCCACTATACGTAGTGGGCGGATGCCCGGTGGCCAGCGCGTGGTTACGAATATTACGGCCTCACTCGCAGAATTCCGCTGGGTTTCGTTCCGTACGGTGACAACCAAGAATCCGTTAGAGGTCCCGTGGAAAGGAGGGATTGGGGGGTTAGCCCAACGAAGAAATACAGCATAAGATGTTGTTTTGTGTATTTATTTCCTACACCGTTTCCCATCCAGCATTTACAGTAGACGAGCTCATCTGCAAGTCACACAGTTCTCTCTTGGTACAAGGAGTCGAGGAAATCAAGTCTTACCACATTGGCTAATACATTAAAACATGGAACTCGGGACACACTCAGGACGTGACATTTTCCCTTCTTCTAAGTGCTACTAAAAGTTCACACTTGCAGAAAACGTGGCTAATCCGCAAACAATCATTCAAGAGCTAGGGACAGCTCTGCTTAAAGCAATGTTGCATTGAATGCAAAATTGACGAGTTTGCAACGAAAACCAACATGTCCGTCTTGTTTTAAAATGGCAGCCCAACAGCCAAAACGAAAGAAGTCAAAAGGTGACGTCTTGAGTTATGTCACAATAAAAGTCGTTTTACTATGAGGAAACAAAAACGAGTTTGTTTTCAACAAAGTACCAGTAACAATGCCTAAATGGTGTAAACTAAGTTGTAACAAACAAGAGTGTTAGATTGTTAACATCTGTCAGTCTTGGTATAATTGTTCGGTCTTAACAGAAGGAACACATTGTTGGAGTTAGGATTGTTACAACTTGGTGGATGGTTTTTATCTGTTGAATTATAAATTAACGTTAGTAAAAATTTAGCGAAATACTAAGTACACTCTTTGAACTGTGTGGGAGTAATAGACCTGTGAGAAACAACATGGTGTTATTTCCCCCTGTAAGAAATGATGTGGTGTTATTTCTCCACACACCCCCTCCTCCCGCACGTGCAAGGGGGGATTTGGTTTGTTTTGGGTCCTTAATTTATCGCTTAAGAATATATTGCTTAAGAATTAATTCTTAACTCAACAAGTCGTGTAAGGCAATAATTATCCACACGACGTTTTACTTGCAGTAATAAATTGCAAAAAGACGGTTTTAATAAAGACAAAGATCGGTAGCTAGGTAGGGTTTAGGCAAGGGAATTCCGGAGCAAGGACAGCGAGGCGATTGGAGCGACGTAATTCTGTGGCCACCCGTCTGGCTTGTTGGAGCCGATTAGGGGTCGGTGTGCGTTTAGGAGCCCTGCCCTCTGCATAAGTGACATACCTACGTACCCGCCTTTTACACTTGCGTAGGGGCACCGGGGTAGGTTCACGCTGCATTTCATCCTGAAGAACTTCACGATCGAGTGAATCAACATCCAAGGGGATAAGTAGCAGACCCTGGGCTTCATTTGGTGTCGTGCTCCCAGAGTCTTCTCCGTACTGGGATCCAGAACTGGTAAAAGACAAATTTGGATTGTCTGTTGGCAAAGTGGTGGTCGAGTTTGCACTCCTGGAAGTTAGAGGTGATGACGTAAAAGGCCCCAAACTACGGTCGGTCCCTTCTGAGTCGCCGGGCGATTGGGCCGTTGGGGTCCGCAAGGTCACACTATCATTCGATGATACAATCGTAGAGGAATCGGAGGTATCATTCAGTGTATCTTGCCGACATAAGACGGTAAACAGGCCTTGGTTAAAATGATCTGTTCCGTTTAGCTCCTCGACGAATCTGACGTCACAGGCAACGTCAACAGTACCAGTTATTGGATCTAACAGTTTGTATCCCTGACGTGTCTCGTTAAAAACCTATGTAAATCCTTGGAGAGGTGGTTGGCCCAAATTTCTGCTCCCGCACCAGGGGATGTATGTGGACGTATGCTAATCATCCGAATCGCTTTAATTTGGTCATGTCTGGGATTTCTCCATTCCAGACTTCGTAAGGAGAGATTGCTTCCTCCAGTGGCGTTGTACTGAGACTATTGTGTAATAGGGCGGCTTCTAAACATGCCTCTCCCCAGAAACACGGGGGTAATTTAGCATCCTCCAAGAGGGCCCTGCCTTTCATTTTAAGGCATAAATGTGACCGCTCTGAAATCGAGTTGCGCTGTGGTGTCCGTACTATTGTTACGCAATGGACTGTACCATTGTTACACAAGAAGGACTGCAAACGGGTATTCTTGTAAATCTGAGCTCCGTCCGTGAGAAGTCTAGATAAAATCAACCCGGTTTCTGCTTGTCTTTGTTTAATCTTGCCTATCAGTATGTCGCACGCCTGGGCCTTCTGTAGGAGGACATGGCAAAAGAACCGTCGAGTGGCGATATCAACCACAGTGAAAAGTACCCTACCGCCGCCCAGAGCTTCTACATTGCTGACTATACATTCGTCACAACTCCATAAAAACATACGGGCCATACCCAGGCGTTTGTTAACAATTGGGTGGCTGCAACGTGTCATCTTTGTTTTCAAGCAGACATCACAGATTGGGATGGGATTTCCAGTAAGATGTGGCGCTATGAGGGTGCCCTTGGATAACATACGGCGTAGTCTACTAATAGGGATATACCCCATCCATCTGTGAACATGTTGACATCTAAGGTGGTGATGATTTTCTCTTGTCTACTAGAGGAATCCTGCACTGCGAGGGTGTTATACACCATTTCAGTTGGGTCGACATAAATGGGGTGCATGTTGTACATAACGTAAGCAGTATGCAAAGGGTACCCGATCTGGGAGGAGTCTCTATCGTTTAATACGGTGGATTTTTTGGGTGAACGTCTAGGCATAGGCAATTGGCCTTGTGATAATTTATCATATAAAATGTTGGTATCACAACCGATTTGACGATTGATACTTAGATCCTCGAAAGTTTCATCTTCGTTTTCCTTACCCCCCACCAATATATTTAATTGAGTGCCCCTCTCCACATCTGGTAATACTTAAGAAGGTGTGGAACGTGTTTAGATTAGATGGTACAGAAATTTTGGAGGGTACGTAATTAAGTGTAGTACTAATATGATGGTCGCCTCCGTCATCAGGGTTTAGGACAGTGGTCACAGCAGGGCCTAACAACTGGGTCCCCCCCCCCCCTCTAACTGGGTACCGTTATAAGACAAACGGTAGTAAGGGCATATCTGTACTCAAGGTCACTGCTGTAAAGGAAGAAGCTTCCGGATTCAAGGGAATGGTTTGGGTGCAACTGAGCATACCATCTGGGTAGCCACAAACAATATTTGTACAACCCTGTTTTGCAGCCCTGTTTATTTCCCTAGTAACGGTGGCGCCATCCACATCAAAAGTTTCATCTATCTGCAAATCAATATTAAATAGATGGTTGTTGCGGATACCAAACATAACTAGGTTATTAGGCTTTCTCATTTACCGAACATAAACACGTTGGCTTCGTTAAGTTCGAGTTACATGCACTATCGAGTAGTCCGGAACCAGAGAATAGATTTTGATTAGCTCCTGGCAACTCCACTACAATTTTCAATACAATGGGGTGCCTTACGGGCTTCCCTTTTCTATTAAAACCTCTGACTCGTATATCGCCAATAAGTACACCTGTGGCGGTGGCGCCATTTGACGCCAATGCGATTTATTGTTCGAATGTATGCTTGTATTGTTTCATTCTTACGTAGTTCAATGTTCATCAGGTCCCTGAGAAGGGGCATCTGATTGAAACGATCTGGTCTCGCATAATCTAGGGCTAGTCTGTCCCAAATTTGTTTGGCCAAGGGGATCGAGCTAAAGGCGTAGAAAATGTCAGGTAACATAGTTCTCATGAGGAAAGCCTTACATTCCCCGTTTTTCTTCTGCCAGTCTTCTATTTCTTCTGTTGTGGCGACAGTCGGATCTGGAGGATCTCCTCGTAGAATTTCTGTCAGCCATCCCTTGTCATCTGCGACGGTTTGAAGTTAGGATTTCCATAGACGGTAATTGTCAGTTCCCGTAAGAACCAATGTACCCTTGTACAGGGTAAGATGTTGGTTATTTAACGATTGGACTTGTTGTTGGTGTTGATAATTCCATGGTTGCTTCATACTCTCTCACCTAGGAAGTGATTTAGCGTTACTTGAGGTTGTGTCGTCCTGTACTGCGATGTGCTGACGAGGTTGTGTGACGTAAAATTCTTGTTTTTGGAGTCTGTGGATTTGGAAGAGTCGTGGTTCACATCTTTGGCTGAGTGACGTTGGAGTATGCCGCTGGTTGAGTGAGTTTTGGGGTGAAGAAACGGATATAGAGTTATTCCCTCATGCCTAAAATAGGCTACGATAGGCATACTATGCTACGATATGTAGATGTCGACTTCTACCGTGTGTTCCACTATACGTAGTGGGCGGATGCCCGGTAGCCAGCGTGTGGTTACGAATCCTACGGCCTCACTTGCAGAATTCCGCAGGGTTTCGTTCCGTACGGTGACAACCAAGAATCCGTTAGAGGTCCCGTGGAAAGAAGGGATTGGGGGTTAGCCCAACGAAGAAATATAGCATTAGATGTTGTTTTGTGTATGTATTTCCTACACCGTTTCCCATCCAGCATTTACAGTAGACGAACTCATTTGCAAGTGACACAGCTCTCTCTTGGTACAAGGAGTCAAGGAAATCAAGTCTTACCACATCGGCTAATACATTAATACATGGAACTCGGGACACACCCAGGACGTGACATTTCCCTTCTTCTAAGTGCTACTAAAAGTTCATACTTGCAGAAAACGTGGCTAATCCGCAAGCAATCATTCAAGAGCTAGGGACAGCTCTGCTTAAAGCAATGTTGCACTGAATGCAAACTTGACGAGTTGGCAACGAAAACCAACACATCCGTCTTGTTTTAAAATGGCAGCCCAACAGTTAAAAAGAAAGAAGTCAAAAGGTGACGTCACGAGTTAAGTCACAATAAAAGTCCTTTTACTATGAGGAAACAAAAAAGAGTTTGTTTTCAACATACCAGTAACAATGCCTAAATAGATAAATGGTAAGTTGTATGTGTAAACTAAGTTGTAACAAAAAACAGTGTTAGATCGTTAACATCTGTCAGTCTTGGTACAATTGTTCGGTCTCAATAGAGGGAACAACACATTGTTGGAGTTAGGATTGTTACAACTTGCTGGATGGTTTTTATCTGTTGAATTATAAATTAACGTTAGTAAAAGTTTAGCGAAATACTTAATAAACTCTTTGAACTGTGTGGGAGTAATAGACCTGTGAGAAACCACATGGTGTTATTTCCCCCTGTAAGAAACGACATGGTGTTATTTCTCCACACAGTGACAATGGAGATCCAAAGAAAGGGAATAACAGGATGGCGAACGGTAGCCAATGAATGAATGCCGAAGGAGGCGCCGCCGAAGGTGGAGGGGAGGCTAGGGCGGGAGTTAAGGTAATGTGTATTTTCGGTTAGGCAATAAAAACAAATTAAGCAGGAATTTTAGTCTTTTTATAGCCGACGAAAATATACATTACCTGCTTTAATAGCAAACTTCGTTACCTGGATAAGGGCTAGGTTCTATCTTCTCGCAGTACGAGCTGCCGTCCCCAGGAAAAGATACTTTTCCTAATGAAGACACATCTGCGTTCCCAACCACTTTCACCATGCCGACAAGAGTCGGGACGTAGCAAGACTCAGTTGAGTTTCAAAATCAATCTAAGGTGAGATTGGGGAGTGCGGTCGCTCATGAACATGTTACAATAATAAAAAATACACCGCATGCAGTGGTCTAATCACGAAGGGATACAAGGCAAGGAATCAAGCATAACTGCTGAATGCATCTTACCTTGTGGGAAGGATGAGGATGTCGTGGAGCCGGAAGTATCGTGAATAACGGGAGGATAGGCCGGAGGTAAATCTTGAGGATGATGGATGTGAATTCAGGATGTAGAGTCGGTAAAGATGGAAACACATGTAGGTACAGAATGGCAGAACGATGACAACATTATTATTATTTTTTTTTTTGGTGATTTGATGGGAACGTCTTGGCATAGAACTGAGCGAGGAGAATGGTCATACTATCCACTTGAACAAGGAGAAGGTAAAACGGACGCCTCGTTCTCCCAGAACAAAACGGAGGTACAATTTTGTTAAACCGGAGAGTGATAATGCTTTTAACGGAATCATCCTAAACCCCAGAACTACGCCTGTGGCTTTAGCGCGGCATGGGGAGCACGGTAGGTCTCCTTCCGCGGTTTTTGTGTTCGGATTGATGCCGTGGAAGACTGGAATGAAGGAGGTGGCATTGTCGAATTGCCAGACTTAGTAATTCGAAATGCGGGACAAAAGTGGAGATAGTAGTGTCTGCCGCCAAATGGAGATAGGAGATATTTCGGAGGAGTCTGATTTGGTCCCGACGTCTGGTGTAGAAGCGGAGGCTGAGGTGAGAGCATGAGACGTGTCCATTGTAGAAGTGGATGACTGCGTGTCAGGAGGAAGGACAGCAGGAGAATCATGCGATAATTTTGGCAAGTCGTCCGGGACAGGCGGAGGGGCCGTAGAATCGATAGACGCCGGATCGAGCAACGGAAGCGGAGGAGTGTAATACTGTATGGTGGTGACAGAAGGATCTTCTAGAAGAGACGGGAGAGGTGATGGGGCCGCCTAATACAGTGCCCGTGGAGAGGGAGTTTTACGAAGTATAGCTGAGGACCGAGCGGAAGGTGAGGTAGCACTGACGGAGGATGGTGCATTATGCGGGCGTCATGTCCTGGAGCGGCCACAATAATAGGCCCGCCATGGCGGTGAGGATTGGATCGGGGACAGCAACCTATTATGTGTACGGAGCAGGGCGTAGTTAAGCCTCATGGAGTAATACCGTCTGTTTACTATTTCGAGCTTGTTAGTGAGGGCCTCGTTAGATGCCCGTAACATGCAATTTTCAGACTTCCACAGTGGCAGCTGCTTAGCGGAGCGTTGGTAGTTCTGTCAGAGCAGACCGAAGAGAAGCGTATTCGGTTGAGAAGTGTTCCACAAAGGTAAGAACAAAATCTACCTTGAAGTTTAAGTCTTCCATTTCTCTAACAAATAAGTGTAGTCCCCCGTACGAGTGCTTCTCGCAAAACTGATACCGTGGGGAAAGGAACGAGAGGAGGCGGAAGTACCGTGTCTTGACTTGTATTAACAGAATGCGGAGGATGACTCGTAAACGTAGCACGTTGGGATGTAGGCACTATTTTGGTAGCGGAAGGTGGAAGTGGCGCCTCTGTTGCTTTGTTAACAGCGGAAGGCACGTTGTGGCGACGCGGAGGCGCAAACGGAAAACGTGCCGTTTTGATCTTCACAGATTTGTTGGTTGGAACACTGGCCTTTAAGAGATTGCAGGCCAGATGTGCCGGTAACCGCAGGAACGGCATCTGTCGCAGGCAACTTGGGCTTTGGTGTAGATTGCGGAGGCCGATTGTCAAAGGAGGCCTCCTTCCAGTTTGACGGGGTCGTCGAGGAAGAGCGTGGATGTGTGTTTGCAGGAAAACTGGGTCATTTTGGAGAGTGCGGAGGTGAAACGTAGAGTCGGTCCCGCTTCGACGGTTTCAGTGGAAGAGGAGGAATGTTTGTTTGAAGACAGTCTGGGTTGTTTTGGGGGGCGTGGAGGCGGGACTTGAAGTGGGTCCATCCATTTTGGTGGCGTTTTTGCTGAAGAGTGAAAAGTCGGAGCGGGAGAAGTCTTGACAGCATGTGGGATGGCGGAGGCGGATTCCTTCTGTCGACGCGCATGATCGGCCCGTTGTTTGGATAGGCGCTGATGTTTGCGAATAATAATCCATCTAGGATGGGAAATGGTTATGCAAATCCTGCATTTTTTGGCTAGACCATCACAGATGCGGTGTCGTTGGCAACTTGGGTGTGGGTCAACACGCAATTTCTTGGTGAGTCCAACAAATTCTGGACATTTGCAAGGCTTTGGAGATGGCACATTTGGTGTAGAGATTTGGCTAGAGTCTGGACAATCAACTTGCTGATGGTCGGAGCCCTCCGAAAAAGAAGAAGAGTCCATGTTGGAGGAGGAACTGCGGACGGAGACGGTTAGTCTCGCACGGGAAGTTTGAATAAAACCGTTGCAACGCAGAGAGGGGTGCCGGCTAGTGAGAGAACAGAGAAACACACATTAAACGGAGGGAGGAGCTTAGCACCGGTGCCACTGTTGGGTATGTTGGATGGCTGCCGAACGAACGAATAGACTTGTGCTCTGAATCTTCAAATATCATGACGTCGTGTCATCACTAGTGGCGCTGTCCAGCCGCGGTTCATTGTATATCATAAAATTTTTTTTTTTTTTGGTAGAAGGACGGAGGAAAGAGAAATTGTAACAAGGAGCTGTTTTGATAGCAAAACGGTAGTGACGTGTAGACGGAAGGAGGTCGTCTAGGAGGGTGGTATGATGGATCATACAATAGCCGGAGGTTTGCCGTTATTGAAAAATGTCATGCAGTCGTAGAATGGTAGGTGCTATGGTCTAGCCGTTGGACGTACTGGCGGAAGGTTACTGAGTGATGCAGGGGAAGCAGGAGGAAGGTGTCAATAGTCGAGAAGATAGGAGGGGACCTGTTGAATACCTTCCGTCCTGGAAAGGAGGTTTAGTAGATATCTGGAAAGTTCGATCAATACACAGGGGCCTGGCACAAAATAGGAGCGGCCAGGAAATAAACAACTCCGCGAGTGTCACCACCAACAATATTATATAGTGCCAATAATAAGAAGGGCACCAACTTTTCCAAGGACAAAAATTGCGGTTTTCACTACAAACAAACACTGCTCACGTACTATTCCTCCGATCATTTTCCCATTAGGCTCAATTTTAACTGTGCACTTGCTTTGTTCCAGCACAACAACGCACAACAACGCACATCAACACAACAAACACTTAACGTCCAACAAAAGCATGTTTTTATACTTTAAATATAAAAAGGTGACCGTACATCGCTAAAACCAGTATTTGATGGAAAGAAAAATATCACTGCATTCGCGATACAACCGGCCTTTTCTTTGTGAGTTTACACGCGAATCACAAAAGGTATTACCTTTTTGGAAACTACAAACCTCCTTCTACCAAACCGATACATTTATTTTTAAATTGTCGTAATAATTTAGTTGTGCGACGGCGGAAAAGCCATCGGGGATGCAAAACAACCATTACACCTCCAATGCCACCACCATGGCTATACAATCCCAGAATGCATAGCGCCAATGCGATACGCACTTCTGACTAAACTTCCCTCACATTGGTCATATTTAAATTGACTCTGTCAAAACAAATTCTACAATAAAGCAGTAATACATAAAAATAAATAACGTGTTAAACCAGACAGATAATACTTTTTTGTTAATTAGATGGCAATGCCAGCCATTCAACCAATCGGAAGAATGTTTAGATCAGAGACTAACAAACCTGTGGTCTGTGGTTTAGATAAAAGTCCGTACGCATTGGCGCCACGCATTCTGGGATTGCGTAACGATGGCGGCGATGTTCAGGATGCAATGGTTGTTTTGTGTCGTCGGTGGCTTTTCGCTATCGCACAGCTAAATTGTTACGACAATTTAAAAATAAAAGCATCGGTTTGGTAGAAGAGGTTTGTAGTTTCCAAAAGGTAATACTTTTTAAGATTCGCGTGAAAACTCACAAAGAAACGGCTGGTTGTATCGGCGAATGCAGTGATATTTTTCTATCCATCAAATACTGGTTTAGCGAAATACGGTCACTTTTTTATATTTAAAGTATAAAAACGTGCTTTTGTTGGGCGTTAAATGGGGTGTTTGTTGTGTTGCTGGAACAAAGCAAGAGTACAGTTAAAAATTAGCCCAATGAAAAGATGATCGGACTTATAGTACGTGAGCAGTGTTCGTTTGCAGTGAAAAGCGCAATTTTTGTCCTTGGAAAAATTGGTGCCCTTCTTATTATTGTTACTACATAATATTCTTGGTATAGTGACGCTTGCATTTTTTTTTTTTCTGGCCGCTCCTATTTTGTGCCAAGCCCCTGTGGATCAATAGAGCTACGTATGATCAGGTGAAGATGGTGGGGTAATATCCTTTGTACACGAATGATGTGAGGAGAGAAACACCGGTAGGTGGACGTCGTTTACGTTGAGGATGATGGATTCGATGCGAGAGGCGTGATTCCTTGAATGGTAACAGGCTGGGAACGTATAGTCGAAGGGGACCGCGGAGAAAGTGACAGAAAATCCGGAGAGGATGGTTCAAGGAATGTATATTGGATGTCATAATGGAGTTCTTCCTCACAGATCAGGTTAACATTGTACGTCTTAGGAGCAGAGGGTCCAGGGACCAGCTGTTGGGGCAGGATTATTGAAGGACAGTCCGGGTCGCAGAAAGGCCTGTTGACGGTCGGGAACGGGAATGACAGTTGTAGGCAGTCCGGAGGAAGGTAAGCTGGAGAGGAAGCAGTGTCTACGCCGAGAGGAATGGTGACAACAGGCGATGGTAAAATTGGTGATGTGAAGGAGAGTGTTGTAGAAGCTGAGTCGGAAGGAGCGACCGGAACGGAGGAAGTAATTGATGAGCCAAATTTCCGAAAAGCTCCCCCTATGAGCGGCGGAAGGGAAGTGAGAGATGAGGCTGGGAAAAACCGCTAAAGGAGGCTGCCGAGGCTGTCTGTAAACAAAGGAGTGTGCCATAGGAGCACGGCCAGAACGCCGGGCTGGTGCTTGCGAGATGTACGGGCGACGGAAGGGAACGGGTCCCTCCCCCGCAGTAGTGATAGAGAAGTCTTCTATGTGTGGAAGCCCTGAATCCATACACGGTTGAGTCGAGGAAATATTGCAGCCTATGTGGATCTGCGGAAAGGAAGGATGATCATCACGAGCGTCCATCTGTCTTGTGGTGATACATTGGTTAGAGAAGGTGCATGAAATATCCTCGGAGGAGGAGGCCAAATCTGGAGGCGGAAAGTTCATCCGAGCAGCGGAGGAGCTAGTGTTAGAGAGGGACGCAACAGTGTGTGGTAGAGGTTCCAGAGCAGGAACAGTAGACGAGAGGCCCTCCGAAGGAAGGACGGAAGAACGTGGCGAACTCGACAAGGGCGGAGCAGTGTCATCCTTAACTGAAGGAACGGATGAAGCAGCCATAAGACCGTTGTAAAGGCAACGGAGGGCAGGATAATCCCACAGGAAAGAGTGGAGGAAGGCGCCCTTCCGCGGTACGGAGGTATGGGAAGGGTGACAATGTGTGGAAGCTCGGAACGACCACTCGTGGTGATCGCCCTAGGAGAAATGATGCCAACGGAAAGCCGCGCCGGGGCTTATATAAGCAGACCCAAGTCCGTACCGTACGAGCTTGGCAAGGAAGACAACTTTAAAGATTCTAGCTCAATAGCTCAATAGGGGGAACTGCTATTAAAACAGGTAATGTATATTTTCGTCGGCTATAAAAAATGTATATTCTTAATGTTGGTCAACTAGTTTTTATTTTAGCATTTCTTAACAGATGTATAAGGCAACACAAATACAAATAAATATTTTTCAGGCACTGCCGCATCGTAGAAGACGACTCTTACACATTTGGAAGTCCATTTTATGGAATGATTTGGACTAATGGCTGCGAGTCGTGAGCTTTCATTTACTATTACAGAATGGTGCAAGTGTACACCTATATTTTAAAATTGCTTTATTCATGTTACCAAATTCCATATTACCCTTGATGTTACAAAATATAAAACTGGAGTTTTTTGTAGGAAATTATGACCTTGTATTGACCATAAAGAAAACTTTTCTGCTAAAAAAAGTACCCTCATCCCGCATCACCATTTTCAGTAAGTAAAAAATAAAAATAAAATCCGTGTCTCCTCATTTTTTTTAAAAATTGTTATCCGGAATTCTGGAGGTGATCTTGTACAAACCTGCTAAGAAAATGTTTCACTTCTGAAATAATATTCAGCAATATGATGAGTTCAATACAAAAAAAAAATACTAAGAAAAAGTAATTTTAACATTGAGGCATCCTTTTAGCTAAGAAATTTTATCTTCCAATTTCATACAATGCCACGTGAAATCAAGAAATGTAGTCTGTTGCATTAACTTTTCAAGACGAGTCACATGCCGTTCTGCAAGAGAAAGAAAAAAAAAATCAATTTAACAGGCCATGCAAGGTTAACCCTTTACTGTCCAATGGTATCCGGTTACGGAACGGCAAAACACTAAGTCCCAATGTGCAACGCGGGCTTTGTGAGGGGGTCACGGGGACCCCGAGCAAAGCAACAAGCAACAGCCCAGTGGTTAGCGTCCTCGTCTTCAAACCAAGTGAATGCCGGTTCGAACCCGTGACTGACCGGCCTTGTGTTGCCTTATATCATATGGGACTTAAAAAAATCATCCAGTACGGCTTGGGCAGAAAAGGGTTAATAATTTGGTTCACAAGTATTATGTTAGAACACTTTTTTGGTAGCAGTTGTCTCGGTGTTTAAGTTAGTAACTGACTAATTTTAACATACCACTAGTGTAAACTAGTGCCTTAAGATAATATAGTAGCTGTATGCTCTTCTATGGCCAAATTTTAACATATGTACAGTTTAGAGGTAAAAATGTCAACTCACTCAACTGTTTTTGATAAACGTCGGCAAATTTTCAATCCAAATCGTGGATCTTCTTCAGGCCAAAAAAGAACATTTTGCCGGCCCCCAGCCTGGCCGGCTAAAAATGGTTTCTTTTTGCCTAAAACATACTTAACCTGGTAATTTCAGCATTACATTTCTCGAATGTGTTGTTACCCTAGAGGTTTCTACGCCTGCTTGCATAGCCCACCGCGCATGCGTGGCGGGGTCCTCCCATATAAAATGGGGGGGATTGAGGCTTAATGGCGCGTCGACAACTTGGTCATTAGCGCCCCATATAAAAGCGATAGCGCGCACGATATCGGCATTCATTTAACTCTCAATGTGTCAGGCGGTGACTCGAGAGGGGAGGCAGGGCGGGAGTTAAGGTTAAGTATGTTTTAGGCAAAAAGAAACCATTTTTAGCCGGCCAGGCTGGGGGCCGGCAAAATGTTCTTTCTTTATTGCCAAAACATCTTAACCTGGTAATTTTAGCATTACCAGTTGACCTCGTCAAAGTTGGTGGCGGGCACCGTCTGTACGAGCGCCCCCGGATGCAAGCAGGCTTTCCCCCATGAATTTTTATCTGCAAGAGAAAAATTCGCACTTTATTCAGAACAAAATGGGCTAACAGGAATTTGGTCTCTTTCGTGGGAATTGGTGGCCCTGAAAAGGACCGTTGTTTGAGGGTCTTGCTTCTAGCTGGGTGGATCTTGCTTCCTCCTGGATCTTGCTTCTGCTTTGTTCTGAGTGCTTTGCTTCTGAGTGCGATCGGTCCCAGCCGGTGTAGTCCAGATTCGTCCTTCGTCATGTCCCTTAGGTAGTGGGACGTGAAGGTGGATTGGTGGCGCCACGATGCTGCTGCTAGGATTTCTTCGATTGGTGTGGCATTGTGGTGGGCCCAAGATGTGGAGATAGCTCGTACTCCGTGCGCCGATATCATCATGCTCTTACTCAATCCGTGCTTGTCGTAAGCTGCTTCGATTGTTTTCTTGATCCAGCGTGACACCATGGCGGCTGTTGTTTCGCCGGTTTGGAGGTCTACTGGAAGGAAGAGTTGATTCCTGCCTCTCTGTATGTCTTCGTGTTGAGTGCGGGCTAGGTAGAAGCGGAGAGCTCTGACTAGGCAGAGGAGGCGTTCAGGTTCGTTCCCAGTGAGGTTTGAGAGGGCAGGGAATGTTATGGGTTTCGAGGGCTCGGATGGTTTTTGAGTTTTTGCTCTGAAGGACGCTCTTGGGAAGAGTGTGACTGATGAGAAATTTGGGCCGAAGATACAGTATGCCGGGTCTGCCGAGAGGGCTTGAATCTCAGAACATCTTAGACTTGCTGCCAGTGTTACGAGGAAGACAGTTTTGCTGGTCATAAGGTGGAGTGATCTGTCTTGCATGGGTTCATAGGGGTTCTCCATTAGTGATTGTAGACGATGGAGAGGTCCCAGTCGGTGACGGAACGTCTAGTGGTAGGTCGATCGTTTTCGTATGAGCGTAGTAGGGCAGAAATTCGGTAGTCTTCCAGTAGGGCAGTGCGACCGGCAGCTTTGAAGACGGAGTTTAAGGCAGACCGATAGACGAGGATGGTGGAGCCTTTGAGTTTGTCGATGTTGAATAGGTCACCGAAGAAGCTTAGGAGTTCGGGAAGAGAGGGGTTGAGTGGATTTGTGCATTTTGTGATACACCAATGATTCCACTTTGACCAGTGGCTGTCATACATGCGGTTTGTTGATTCTCTGGTTGCTTTAGATGCGATGCGTTCAGCCTCTTCTTGATGAATGCCAGCCTTTTTGAGGAGTTTGATGATAGTAGCCACCCGTGTAAGTTTAGGATTGGGAGGTCAGGGTGTAGTTTTGTTCCCTTTTGTTGTGACAGAAGATCTGGTAGATGAGGGAGACTTCTTGGAGTGTCGACTGTTAGGTTTAGGAGGAGCGGGAACCAGGCTGCCGACGGCCAGAGGGGGGCTATTAGGATGAATAGACCCTGGCTTAATTCGATTTTCCGAAGTACTTGTGGAAGCAGTTTGAAGGGTGGAAATAGGTAGGCGAACAGGTTGTGCCATGGGAACGTGAGAGCGTCTACTGCTACTGCTGAGTCGTCCGGAATTGGGCTGATGTAGTGGGGAAGTCAGGCATTGTGCCTCGTGGCGAATAGGTTCAGCATTGGCCTGTCCCAGATGTTGAAGAGAGATTCGCACATGGATTTCTTGAGGCACCATTTGCCTGTTGGCGGTTTCAGGCGAGAGAGAGAATCTGCAACCACATTCCAGTTGCCTGGGATGTGAAGCGGTAGGAGGGTGATGTTGTGTGGGATGCACAGATTGAAGATTTCCCTCATTAAGTTGTGGAGCGATCTTGATTTCGATCCGCCTTCTTTCCGGATGTAGGCCAGGGCTGTTGTGTTGTCCACCTGGATCTGTATGACCTTGTTTTTGATGAGTGGAAGGAAGTGTCGGAGGGCTAGGAGGATTGCACGTAGCTCCAGTCCGTTGATATGGTCTTTGAGGGTGGCAGGCCACAGGCCGGAGATTTCCTGGTTGTTTAGGTGTGCTCCCCAGCCGGTGCTTGACGCATCCGTGAAGATTTGGTGGTCGGGTGGTGGTTCCTGCAAAGGGACGGATTTCGACAGGTTTGTGACGTCGGACCACCAAAGGAGGGATTCGAAGGGGAAGTCTTTGTTGAGCGGGATCTGTCTGGCCGGATTGTTTTGGTTGACTGAGTGGTTGTCTATCCGGTAGTGATGGAATGGTCTTACCATCCACCGTCCGTAAGGGATCAGGTTGGCCATTGCGTCCATTTTTCCGATGAGGGAGTTTAGTTCCCGGGCGGAGACACTCGGTTGGAGGCGGAAGAACCAGATGCGATGAAGGAGATCCTCTATGCGTTCTGGGGACGGGGAGATTGAAGCCGAACGTAGGTCGAATGATGCTCCGAGGAATGTGAAGACTTGTTCTGGAAGGAGTCGTGACTTTGCTAGGTTTACAGCAAACCCCAGGCTGTACAGCAAGTTGATGGTTTTGTCCTTGTTGTGTTCCAATTGAGACGGGTCTGGGTTGTTGAGGGCCCAGTCGTCGAGATAGGCACTAGCTTGTATTTGGTGCTGGTGAAGGTTCGCCAAGATTGGGTTCAGAACTAGGGTGAAGATCCTTGGGGCTACATTCAGGCCGAAGGGGAGGCAGCGGAATTCGTAGACTTTCTGGTCGTAGATGAAACGAAAGTAGTGGGTGATTGCTGGATGAAGGGGGATGTGAAGGTAAGCGTCTTCCAGATCGATGGTGACTGTCCAGTCGTCTTGCATGAATGATTGGCGGATGGATTCTAGGGTCTCCATCTTGAAATGTTCGTTTTGGATGAACTTGTTGAGGGGTTTCATATTGAAAATTAGGCGTAGGCCTCCTGATTTCTTTGGGCGGGTGAAGACCGAGCTGTAGACCCGGGCCTGGGTTGGAGAGTTGTCGTACCGCATTCTTCCGTAGCAACTCTGAAACTTTGTGCGACAGGGAAGCTGTCGTTTGGGGCGAGAAGTCCCATGGGGGTGATGGCGACAGCGGCGGTTGGTGTAGGAACGTCGGACGAAAGCCGACGTTTTACTATCGACAGGATTTCCAGGTTGGTGGTTAATTTTTGCCAGGCTGGGAGAAAATGGCGTAATCTGGCTCCGACCGGGAGGCCAGCCAAGTGCAAGGCGTCACTGTTGATTTTTACGTTGTATTCTTCTACCCCCGAGTGATGAGAATCGGCTCCTTCGGTCGGGGGTAGCGGCGCGCTTCTGCTGGGAGCGGTGGCCAGGGCGGGAGCGAGGAGCGTCGGAACGAAAGGGCTGCTGGTTTCGTTGTTGAGGAACGGCAGTGTCGTCCGGGCGGCTAGAAAATGATGCCATGTTCTTGTGCCAGTCATCGGCGGGGCGGTGGTTGGCTTGTCTGTTCCACGAGAACGGGCGGTTTAAGGGTGTGGATTGCTTTTGTGACCTTGGTTTCCTTGAGACATCGAGATGAGGAGCGAGTGTCGGGATCTGTCCCCGAAAAAGAGTTTCAGACTCGTGGATCGGTTGGTTTCTTAGACGATGTCGTGTGGAGAAGTTTAGGTTGTTTGCTGACGACAGGGCGACGTCGCGAAGGAGGCGGGTGTTATTAAACATTGCTCTTGTCGCCCAGTTCATGGCGTGGTAGGTGGCGAAGTTGGCCTTTTGGAAGAGTTGGGAAATCAGGGACGGCAAATTCTTGAGCTCTTCCGTCGGGTTGTCGGACGACAGCTTCTCACATAGGGCGTTGATAGCCGTGTGCAGGATGTCAGCTTGGGAGGCTGCCCGTAGGCTTAGCCGAAGACATTTGTCGTTTTCGTACAGCACGAAGGTTGGAATGTCGGCCTTCTTGGGTATGGACATCGAGGTGCCGAAGTCCATCTTGAGTTCGCTGTAGATGAATTCGCATTCCGGATAGGTTTCGAAATTGCGGGGGTTTGAGGCGCCGTCTCCAAAGGATCTAAAGAAGCCGTTTTCACGGCCGGGACGTGGCATCGGGGGTTCCATATCGAGGAGAAGGGGATCGCCTTTGCCTAGAATGGAGCCTTCGTTGCGGAGCAGACACGTTAGGAGTGTCGTAGACTGACCCAGGAGGCAGCGGGGCTTGGCGTCCTTGCCCCTGGAGGCAATTCCAAAGCCTGTCGTTAGGCCACGGTTGATGACAGGAGCGTCCGGTACCTTTGAGGGCTTGAATAGGAAGCAGTCCGGGACCGTCTGTTCGACAGCCTTCAGAAGAGCTAGGAGTTGGACAGGGTGGCTTCGTCAGGAGTGTCGTCCGGGAACCTGATGCGTTTCTCGGCAGTAGGGGCGGGCGACAGCGGATGGCGTGACGACAGTGTGTCGTCCGGCTTGCGCTTGGATGCCGAGACCGGGGGGGGGGGGGGGGGGGCCCCCCCCGTGCCCTTCGTGGGTAGAAGTGGGTGCGACCCAGTCCTGGGTGCGGGCCTTCCGTACCGATGATGTGCAGGAGGGAGGTGGCATCGGGTTGACCTGTAGGTGGCGGACAGTGTCGTGTACGATTTCTCGTACGACACTGCGGCTGACGCTTAGGCCTATCCGGGAGGAGTTGGACGACAGGTCGAGCGGCGAGTTTCGCTCCGGAGAATGGGCGAGCGTCGCTCGGCGGAGGTTACGCTTGGCGGCCCGGTAGGAATCTTTGGCGACTTGAAGGTCTTGTCGAAGCGACGACAGATCCAGTGGGGCGAGGAGCGGCGAGCGCTGGCCCGGGAGGAGTAAAGAGTCAGGCGATGCGACATCAGGCATGACATCGGCGGGTGTCGTACGGGTAGGCGCGGCGAGGTCGAGGGCGGATGCCCAACGGCTGCCAAGATCGAAGTGAGCAAGAGCACCAGGACGAGCGGCGGACGAAGCGTTGTCCATCTTCGGGAAGAATCCTATTTTCCAAACGACAGTCGGGGAACCGAGGAGCGAGGTGGCGTGGAGACACCTCTGGAGGAAAATGAATGCCGATAGCGTGCGCGCTGTCGCTTTTATATGAGAGGACCGCGCCGGCAAGTAGGCGTCTACAAACCGGAAGAAACCTCCAGGGGAACATCACATTCGAGGAACGTAATGCTAAAATTACCAGGTTAAGATGTTTTGGCAATAAAGAAATATATGTTTACACTATTTACACGACATCTGGAACACACACTTGGACTACATCTAAGCTTCGACTCTGCAGTGTTCGTTTGTTTTTCGAAGTTTTATTGCTTTATTGCCCCTGTTGTGATTGGCCAGTTTTTGGGCCAGTTTTGGTGCTACGTGCTGCTATGGTTTTGTGGGTGATGGGAAGGAGAGCTTTATTTGGCCGAAGGCACCTTTAGTTAGGTTGCATGGTGGTGGATTTTGTGTGGCTATTGCGAGTGATTCGAGTGCGAGCCTTGGATACAATTTCTTTTCGAAAAATAAAATTTCAGTATTCTCGAAATCGGGG
>JAHWFP010020148.1:0-14376 GCA_023313725.1 Lithobius niger
ATAAAACATTTTGCTAAACGCATTACTCCAAAACATCCGTGTTCCCATAACTTTCCATTTGTACTTTTGTGCCTATTCACCGACTGACAGGATGCAGCATCTAGCGCCGTCAACCATTATATAGTACTATGTAGCACTTGATTTCAACAAGCGAAGAGATGCGCAAAGAAATTTCTTTTTACGCAACAAAGAAGGACCGTGCCTCCTTAATTATTGAATATAAAGTTGATGCGTCCACGTGCACCAGGGAGCAAGCGATCAAAGTTAACGATATAACTGTCACTCGATGGCGCCCCCTAGGGGGTTCAAAATCTGCGCTTCAAAACGCTCGGCATGTAGAAAAAAGGGCCCGTGATGTTGTTAGGCTTAACTTTACTTCTTGCTACCTGGTGCACGTGGGCGCACCAACTTTACACTCAATAATTAAGGAAGCATGTGGCTTGTTTGTTTCATAAAAAGAAATTTATTTGTGTGTTCCTTCGCCCGTCGAAAGTAAGGGCTATAGACAGAATTAGATATCGGCAAATGGCTATCGATGTTGCGGCTTGTCATTTGGTGGCAATTCCCATAAAAATATAGAAAAACCTGTAATATTTTTGCCCTTTTTGGTACGAAGGAGGCAAAATAAAATGGCGCGGCAAAAAAGGCATTGCGTAGAACGACACATTCGACGGATTTAATATTCCATGAGCTTCGGCCGCAAATCCTTCCCAAACCGAATCGACTGTTGCCCCCGAATCCTCCCCCAATTGCGACCCTCACCGAACTCATAATTTATCCAAGCCGTGTTGAGAAGGGGGCCGCGGCCATTATTGTTGAATGGAGAGAGCAAACACGGTGATCAAAGAAAGTAGGTTAATTGTATAAACTGACGGGTCAGCAGACCATACACGTGAACCTACTGATTGTAACATCGAAAGCGCAGCAATAAAAACCAACTGGATGAGAATCACAGATGATAACGGATGAGTGGCAAAAGATAGAAGAGTTCCGATCCCACGCCCTTGGGTTGCTCTCTGTAAAAGCTGGTGAATTCTTTATTGAAAGGTCGGTTGACCATGGGTGGGCGTATGTGAATTTATTAAAAAGTCGTCGTAAAATTCCGTTTAATCTTTGTTTGCTTTTAACTTTAGATAGGGATGCGTCTCTAGTCCTCCTTGCTGGTAACGGCATGATATGGATTTTTTCCAAGTAATAATAATAATAATAATTACAAGTTTATTACTAGGGAATGCACGAAATTCCAAAAATTCGTATGTTCGTATTATAATAAAGTATAAATATTAGTTTGTGTTATAATATGTGATGGAAATTATACACAGATTGGGAATTATATACAAATGTACAATATATAAAATATATGTTAAGGGAATCACATACATATTATATATTGATAATAATAATAATAATGCCAATAATAATTTTTTTAATTAAATGCTTTATTACATTGTATAAAATACAATAGCAAGAAGTTCACTAGGAACTTATTTGTGCAAACAGTTATGCATGAAATAGGAATAACAATGAACCAGTAAAAATAAAGCATTTTCTACTTAGCATACATTAAAATGACCTAAAATAAGATATTAAAATAAAAAACTAGTTTCCGAAAATTAAAATCAAAATTATTTACAATAAAAAGTGAATTTCTACACTAATCAATGGAAATTGTATTAAATCATTAGATAAGATATAAAAGTTAACTAATACTTCAGCACGAAAGCTTGTCTACGAAAATACTAATTTTTGCAAAGAACACTTTGGCTCCAAAAAAGCTTCGAGTAGTCATATAATTGACTCCCTAAGCTGATTAAAATATAGGGTATGGCAGCTACGGCACTACCTATTTTACTGTGTCTGTTTAGGCTCTTTTAATTTCAGGGTTTCATGTCTGGTCTTTTCAACAACAAAATATTTTCAGCAATACAGTGTAATCTTGAAGTTGTCTAACAGTAAGTATTTTTCGTTAATAACCATGCAATCGGCAAACAATATCTCGGCAGTCTTATTTTACATTCTGTGTATTTTTGTTTAAGATCCCATGTTTCAAATCCATAAACTTCTATTCCATAGCGAAGACGAGAAACTCTCCAAGCTCTACAATTAATCATTATTTTCTTTATTTAAGCGATTACTAACTTTATGCAAGTTGGGAAAAATCTGTTTCAATTTATTTTCTAAATTGTCTCAATATTGTACATTTGCTTATTTCAATTAATAAATCATCAATTTTTATCCATGTGTCTTTTAACAAGTGAAACTTCAATCGCATAACCCTTTTTTTTACGGCACACTTGGGAGTTTTTGTTTGTAATGATGCATAACCCAATCCATTGTTGCATTAAAATCGTCTTGAAACACATTCATCGTATGATAATTGTAATCAACAGTAATTAGGATAATGTTACCAGTGTACAATTCAGGGAACAATTTTTAATAATTTCTTCAACATCATTAATATAGATGAGAAATAACAGGGGACCAAGTATTATTATTGTGAATATATTATTTATTTATTGTTTGAATAATAATATTAACTGCAGTTTATTTTTTGAAACTGCATAAAGCTTTAAAAGTGAGCTTATGTGTCACTTATACATTCAAAGGTAAAAAACTACATAACAATTATAACAATAATAATAATTATTATAATTTACATGATAAAAACTTACTATATGCGTGCGTCTTTGTATCCCTACTCCTCCGGAAATAAGCCCCTACGAAGACGAGAGTACGTAGGTCCGAACTTTGGAAGCAACGACACACACGTTTGCATGATAGATAATAAAGTAACACCACGCATTAATAAATCTAATGCCCAACGATTAGATTGTTCTTACATTTTAAGCTATTAAAATTGAAAATAGGTTCATAGGTTCGATCTCTGGGTGAGAGCAAAATTTCGCCAACAGAAAGCACACCCAAACAGGGGGGCGGCCGGGCGAAGTGACCGAAAGGTTTTACACGTCAAATCTGAGGAAAACTATATAGGGCTTCGAAGTTTGACGTGCAACATGGAAATTCTCGCTGAGGCTTACATTATTAGTAATGCTCTTACCTTCGATAGTGTATTGCGCCTGGTGCCATAGCTAGGACTGTGAGGGTATCCAACCGCCAAAGCTGTGATGTCGTTGATATGAGAGAGCTGTAAATTAACAAAATTGAGTTAAACTATGGCAATTAACTATTTGCTGTTAAACAGTAGCTCATTTTTTTGGCGTATTAAGTTTAAGCTAATGTGACTAACTGTACTTTTTTTTTAAGTTGGAGAAACTTTGGGTTGAAGCGTTATTACAGTCTGTAACAACGCTTCAGTGTAGAACGTACCAACTTCTAATCAAAGACTAACCAAACGAACACCTCATAGCATCTTGTGAAAGAATTAGAATTATAAGAAAAACAAGGCGGTTTCAAGCAAGGTGGAGGACAGTTCCTAATTTAAAATTTAATGCTTTTATCAGAAATCCCCAAACCGAAACTTAAGCCAAACAGAAACTAAAGGGTGCTATTAGTGCTATTAATGAGTTCCGTCTTACTGTTGATGTAAGGCTTAAATGGTTTATTAAGCCACTACCCATATATACTTAAAACCGGTTTGCACCAAGTTGGATCTCAATTTGAAAAGTAGTTTGAGATTATGGTTCTAAACAAGGAGCTTATGAAAGTCGAGTAATCCGCGTACGTATTCGGCAATTATTGTTATTTCTACCTCTCCTTGTCCAACAAATTACGGGGATTTATAGTATGTAGCCCTCCACGAAAAGTGTATGAAAACTATACTGACTTTGTAGCAGATAAATTTAAATTCAAGTAAAGAACACAATTTTCTGCATAAAATTGGATTTTAGTATTGCTGTCTAAACTTAAAGTCGCCGTGGCCCACAAAATATCGCGTCTGTTTAGGATGCCGCTATGGTGAGAACAATATGACTTACTTATCTAGACGAATTTGTACGGTATGTACTCTTTTTATAGCGCACACCTTTTTTATGGCGTACATTCCTTTTGCGGGTAAACCTATTTTACGCGCAAATCTCTTTTTACTGTTCACACCTCTTTCCATACCACACTTATTTTACGGCGCACATCACTTAAAATACGGGCAAAAAAAATACGCGAAAAAATTGTCTTACTCCGCCGCCGAAAAAAAACCACGTAAGACGCACATCGCTTATTAAACTATTACCAGGAAACCTAGGTATTACACACCTTGGTATGCCACAAGTCTCAGCGTTTTGTATCCGTATATAACTCCGCGGTAGTGCAGCCTACTTTTTCTCCTCAAAGTTACGAATTTTATTTCTAGTATGATTCTGGCGTGAATGGTAGTGTGAATGGTGACTGGGTGTTCTTGCAGGTTACCGCATTATTTAGAAAGGGTTGCTCTTAAAATCGATGCAAATATCAAATTCTAAAAATGAATAGGCACTGGAAAATTTATTCAAACGTTTTTTAGTACCCGGAAATAATTAACAATCTGTTTTGCAGTATATTTGAAACCATCCTGATTGAAACCGTGCTACACCCGACTTGCGCACTCGCACGCTGGACAATGACTATTCTATAGTTGGATAATTTCCCTTCTCACTCTTTCAGAGGAAATCTGCATGTTAAATAGGCAGTATAGTGCAATGAAAATCAAACATACGACAACCATTAATTGTTCATTTACGTCTGTATTGTCGTTCTCCTGATTCATACGAATTGTATGTCCTGGAGTGGAAGCACGAGGCAAACTATAGTACTTTCAAAGGGTAAACTGAAATTCTAAACACAATTAATTACCATTCCCCTCCCTCAAACTAAAATCTGAGAAGAACCATTTACGAAAGCGTGAAAAATCTGTGTCTCTACATCAGTGTTTCTCAAACTGTGGGTCGGGACCCCAGTTGGGTCGTGAATAGACTTCTCATTACCAGTCACTGAAGAATAATTCGTCGTAATTTTCTCTTTCGAGAAGTTTGAGAATATGAATCAGATGAATTTGATGCATCAGGCCACCGAGTTACAAAATTATCCATTTTTATCAGCATTCAAAACAGTACAGCCGAGTTGATATCGATACTGGCGTCTACTGATGATGATGTCATCTGTGTGCAGGTACGGAAAGTAAACGCTATGTGTAAGCTCTGGACTGAAGGACAGGCAGTGTAGTGTGAATGGGTCACAACTCATCTCCAGTAGTCAAATTTTGAAAAATGGGGTCACGGTTAAAAAAAAAATTGAGAAACACTGCTCTACATCGTAAACCTCAGATCTGCATTCAAATTCAAATGATGGACAGTGGCAACATGTTTTTCCAACTTTTTCATCCATGTCTGATAACGCGTCGGTTTTAACCCATTGGTTTAATATTGAAACTATGGTTTCTAACACTTTTTAAAGACCTTTACGAAGCCAAGTAGCTTGTTTGTACAAGTTGGTTTAACATACCAAAGTGTGGTGGTAATTTACGAACTTAAGTACAATTTTCAAGGATTATATTTTGTGCTTGAAAATGGCTTGAGTGTTGGAAGCTGGTTAGCACCCTACCTTTATCCATTTTCAAGAACAAAATACAATCCAAAAGACTGTACTTAGTTCGTAACTTAAGACATCCAGGAATAACAGCAGCAAGAGCCCTGCTTTACTCAAGAAAACGTACAGATAATACTTACATTTTCACCGATGTGATGCTAACCATTATTAGGCGGATATTTCACTATATGATGAATGAGTTTGCGGTGAATAAAAGCAGATGTCGTTTTGCTGAACTTTGTTCTTTTCTTGAAGAACCCTACCCTTCTGGTTATTCGTGAATTACGGTGGAATAAATTGTGATACATTATTTTTGATTTCGGTTGATTGGCGAAATCCCAGGGCGTTAGTTTAGTTTAAAACAAAATTCACGTACAGTACAAAATTGGAATTACAATAGAATTACGCTGTCAATTCCACTGCTATGTTTCCGCAAAGACGCTTTTTTTTTTATTATTTTAAGTTTGAATTTTTTCCTCGGGGGAAGAACCCGTGATGTTTTGTTTTTCACATACGCAATCGCTTGAAAACATTTTGTTCACCCAATATTTTGTTTTCCCACTTGGCTGGGAACCTGGAAAAAAAAATAGTTAAGAACTAATCGTTGTACATCGTTCGGCATGATTTCCTGGAATAAAATTTACAAACTGGCAGAAAGCCAGACTTTTAAATTATCGTTAGCAGACACGAACCACTCGGCTGTCTTTTCTATCACAAATAATACGACGAGAGTAAACGATTTAGAACTTTTAGTTGGAAAAGGCAGTGATGCATGCGTGAAACTGGAAATAGAAGCTAACTTGAAATTTTTAGAACTTTATGGTTTTGACTTGCGCGGTACTAAGCCATGTTGTTACAAAAACATGTAATTCTGTATGCATAATACAATTACCATCAGATCTCTTGCCTAGCTAAAAAAAATTGGCTGAACCTCATACCGAACGTTGTTCAACACAGATTGTATCACGATAAAAGTTAGGAAATAAAAAAAAAACGAAGAATGAAATGAAGTCAAACTCATTCATTTCAATCAATATTATTTACATTAGAAAAATCTTCATTCTGGTCATTCTGTATAGCCTAATGCCTCTGCACGCGAAGTTACAATACATGCGTACGATAATTCCTTCAAAATCAGTACGAGTCATTTAGGGAATTGCCCGATAATTCGTAAAGAAATTAAGATTTGAAACAGGAAACCAAATCAAAATTAAAATCCGTGCTAACAAATTATCGTATGAATCGCACCGTTTTCTTATGTGATTAGCAATACATCAATTTTATAATGAATAATAATAATAATATGGTTCCCCAAATTTATCCTTGCATGGCAAACAAGGTTTGGAAGGATATACAATTACTTTGCAAGACCTTGAGTTGTGAAAGAAGTGGAGAACCTTGTAGTAAAAATTGACTTTACAAATTCAAACTTCACGAATGTAGATCGCCACTTGCCAAATGGTGAGGGCGAGTCAGCAGTTAGCGACTTTCTCTTGAGCACCGTTTACCAAAATGGTGACTTGCAATAATAAACCCTAAAACTCAAATATCATATCTCCAGAATCATATGCCATGCACCGCAAATCTTCTTGTGATGTACGAACACATCACCCGAATTGTTGGTGCTGGAAATGTTTGCGACCTAATCTTTTTACACTCCAGTAAAGCATTCGACTGTATCTCATAGGCTAAGCCCGTTAAAAACTGTCTACTTTGAGTTTTGGCCAAACAGTTGTTCACTGCATTGATTCCTACCTTAACCGTCAATGAGACGGATCTTATACCCACTAGATCCCTGTCATTTTTAGTATTCCCCAGGGTTCGGTGCTTGGACCTGTGCTTTTTAATATTTTTATCTACGACCTTACTCAGATCATTAACCATCACTGTACACTTTCTATCGACGGTGTTAAACTCTGCCCCAGCATTTTGGTTCTTCCATTCTGACTAATCGTGATAACTTTTCTTTGTGAGCTTCAGCAAATAGGCTACACTTTTACTGAACCCCCAAAATGTCCTACATGATGCACTTCAGAGTATCTAAAAAATCTTTCTGTATTGGTAAAAGCAAAATCTCTAGTGCAAATCGAAATATTGGCTAGGGCATTGTTATGGATCCCTCTTTAAATTTTGGTTGTAATGTTAACCAGTTGTATCTTTACAAAGACTTATAAAGCGGCTCATCACATTTTTTGAATTTACTACGTGCGTTTCAAATACTTTTTTCATACTTTACAAAAGTTTTATTAGGCCAACCATCAAACCTTACAGACTGCGTTGCAAAAACTTGAACAAGTTACTCACAAAATTGGGTCAGCGATCAGGGCGCAACTGTACGCTCGGTGGATATATATCCTCGGTTTAACTACTGTTGAAGCCAGGTTTTTACGTGGTGAAGAAGCTTGGCTTTCCAAATTTAGAATGGTCGTATCCGTCTGGACCCTGATTCTTTTTTTTTTTCGCACAGTAGGCACATCAGGGGCCTCGATCTTCATTTTCAACGATCTCACTTCCGTTTGTCCGTCTTTGTTTCTTCATGGAGTGTGTTGTGACTAACTCCTTGAAACGTTCTTCATATTGAAGTGGTCCATTCACCGTCTGTGACTTCTTTAAGTCTGGCTATCACTCTCTTATCCTTGTTCCTTAGGTGTTGGGGTTGGCTTTGGTGGATGCCATGGTGTCTGGTATGCTGGTATTCTCGTTCTCTATTCCATTCTTTTTTATTCTTTTCAACAGAATGGTGTTTCAATGTCAGCATATAAGTATACATAGCAGTTGTTCCCACCGTTTTCAATAATGCCGAGGAGGACACCGGATTTATATCCGCCATAGATGGCATAATAGACTCTGAGGCCTTATAGCCGAGGTTCTTGTGCGCATTGCCGTATGGATTATTTTTGTTGGCAGTTCATTTTTTTGGGTGTTTCATTTCCATTGAAATCTGCTTCATCATTTAGCGTGTGCATGACGGTATTTCTGGTTTGATTGTTAACTATCAAGAAATAAAATTTGTGTGCAGTTCCGGATTTGAAATTCACCTGCACATCCTCGTAAACATTCAGATCAGTGGCAATGTAGGTACTGGACTTTTCATTTTCAGTTTGTGTCGCATTAAGTTGCGCATTCCTGCTCACTTCATGCGAGCATCACACTGCTTAGTGGCAGACATTCGTAACCCTATTTACTGTGTGCTACACACTTAAGCCTAACGAGTTGGGTCTACTTTCTCTGTTTCCCTTCTAACTTTGTTGTGTGTTGTGCGGGTGGCAAGTTGTTAGAACCGTTGCACCAAACACGTTTTTGCGGTCTGGTGCTAATGAAATCGGATCGGCGCAACCCAAGTCGACGAGTCTTCCTTCTTTCGCCCTTATTTACGCCCCCATACCACACTCTCATGTTCGGACGTGAATCAAGAGCACGCCCAAAGAACGTCTCCCCAGATTTGAGTGGTGCGTCAAACAGCAGACCAGGGAGCAATACAAACATGAAATGAAGCGAGACTCATTGTTGCGCCAGTTCGTCTTAACCGAGGCAAGCAACTTAGGAGGGCAGGGGTGAGGAGAGTAGGGGTTGGGAAGAACCATTGGGAGGAGGTTTTCGGTCACGAAAAAACAAATGAAAGCTGAAAACGCAACTGAAGAGTTGAGCAAAGAGAATGGTAAATTGGAGTCTGTTTTTGCTTGTGCCTGCGAAATAGTTTAATATTGAACGCTGAATAGCCAACCGATGTCGCATGGTGCGATTGGTTCTTTTAGAGTGTTGGGGGCCTGCTATTGGCCAATCTGATCACGTGATTCACGCATGTGATTCGTCGCATGTTGGTGATATCGTTATGACTTACAAGAGTGCGCTCAGAGGAAGTATAGGTCGCGGTTGCCGTATACTGTCGGATTGTGCCATGACTTAGCTTCTTTTTGCAAAACGTTTCAACATTTTATGTGATTTCTGTGGATTGCACAGCTTTGTTGGTTTAGCCTTTTCTAAGAAATGTAATGTATTTATTTTGTCCTATTCATATGTATAGATTTAAAAACATCTGAGTTGCATGTAATCACAAAAAAAGCACAAAGAGTGCATGCAGGAATTTAATTAAAACCTTGACGTTTCGAGTTTATCCAAACTCATTATCATGAGTAAAAACAAGAGGCTACAGCGACTACCTAATCGCAACCAGTCTTGTGTACAGTTCTGCCACTACCAATGGTGAGGCGCACACCTCTATAAAGCATTGCAACAGCCATCTCTATTATATAAACTTATAACAGTAACTATCAGAATTACCGGTTAAAAATGGGTTAGCATTTAAGCTTATTTTACATTTTAGGCGTAATTGTCAGCTTTAGGACTATATTTTTTTTTACCAGCAGCTTTAATTTCGTAAGTAGCAGATAACGGAGATTTGGATTGATAGTAAGCCAATTCATTTTTGCAACACGATGCGCCTCCGGGCACACAGTTACAGAATAATTATAACGTAACGCGCAATGTAGCCTATATAGATCAGTGGTAGTAGGGAAGTGACGGGAGAGGCGCTGTTAATGAAGCCAGCAGCGCTCGTAGCAACTTGACGTTGCTGTGGAAACGTGATTTTCATTTTTAGGCCTAATATTTTAACGGCAGGAGAATTTACTGCAGGAAGGTAAGCCTATTCATTCATGCAACAATGCGACGAGACTATTTAAACGAAGCTAAAATCCTTTTGTTTTTACGACTGCGTGTTATCCTCAGGATTTCAATTCGATGATCAAATGTTATTATTTCATTTAGTTACGACGAAGAAGTCTATTAGCTATAAGGAGGCAACGATGTTTTAATTTGTCATGTTATTTAACTACCTTTTAACCCTGAATCTAACGTTGTAAACCGTGGTTGTTTCTATCTGGTACCATTGCGAAGTTGAAAAAAGCGACGGGCGGACGGACAAAGTCGTTGCAATGGTCTTCTCAGCCGGTACGGCTGCACAGAACACTAATAAGGATTAAAATGGCAAAATCACGTTAAAATTTTAAAAAGTCGTATTTCAATTAACTTCGAATTTGCAAGCCCACAGCCCAGTTGAGGTCCCGTACTTTTATTTTTTTTTATGTTCGGTTTTCGCCGAAATTTTGTTGACTGCCTGTCCTGGGAGTTCCGCCCATTAACGGACAATCGAGTTTCTTACTCTTTTTAAGTTTTAAACGTGACTTTGCCATTTAAGGCCTCATTGTCTACCCTTTGTAATGAGTTTGGATACACTAGAATCGTCGAGGTTTTAATTAAACTCCTACACACACTTTTTTTGGGGGGCTTGGTCTATATAGTTACGTATTTTAACCTAAGCAAATTTATGCGTGTGCTGCTTGATTAGATTGTCAATATTTCCAAATCAATTCACAAAATTGCTCCCCCTCCCCCACTTTTCCTGGCGTGCCCTTTAACTTTTTGATCACGATTCCCTTTCTACTAAACCGGAGCTGCGCACACAACGTTACGCTTTGTTGTTAAGCTCTCGTAATTGCACGCACGATCAAAAACAAACACACCACATCCCATAATGATTTTCATGGCTTATGTTCCATTTAATAATAGCGCTCTGTTGCACTAATTGCGCTAATCTGGAGCATGCTGCTCGTATCAAACCCTACAAAAGCGTGTGTGCGTACATGTTTACACACAATGTCGGTCATGTCTGGTTTTTTTTCCCCCTTAGTCTAGCCATAATGACTCACTACGGTAGGTTGAACGTTAACCAGTGAAAGAGCAAAGTCATAGTATCTGCAGGTATCAAATATAGCGACCTAACTCACACTCTTTACAATTTTTTTCGTCAAAATACATACAAAGAACTGACAAATTTGGCTGTAAAGCTGACAAAACTGACAAACTTACGTGAGAAATGTGCTTCCGGCACATTGTTACGTAATATTTTGGCTGCATTGTACGGCATAAGAGACGGGCCATTGTATACATTGCCGGGGGTAGGGGGAGGGGGAATTGGGAGGAGGATCATGGATTTTTTTTACCCTCTGGAAGGGAAGGGGACTCATAACTTTTATGCCCCATCGAGGGGCACAAAAAAAAAACCATTGACCAAATTGAAGGAAAAGTCATTTGCATCTCAAAAACGATACTTTCAGCAGTGAAAATTTCTAAAATCTCCTTAGCCTCTGGGGCCAAGCACCTGACACCTTCAATAATGTGACTGTTTACACGGTTTTAAAGCTATACTAAACTGTCCGCAATGGCTGTTTGCCGTGACGTCACCATGAGTTAGTTTGTCGAACGAGAACAACGGCTGTTTGGCCGTCTGATTGGACTAGCCCAGTCACGTGATATGCACGTCACAGCAAACAGCCATGGCGCGTGGTATAGCTATAGTTTGTTCTACATTTTGTTTGCAGGTAACTGACTGTATGATTTCACGTGTCTTTCCACCACGAGTGCAAAAAAACACGTAAGTATCCCACTCGTAGACTCTAACAGCAACTGTGTACAGTCTGCAAGTGCGATATCCACATGTTTTTGCACTCGTAGTGCAAGGAAACGTGGCGTCATACAGTTTCCTGCAAACATAATGTGGAACAAACTATAGTATAGTTTTTCAATAAACCCTCCAGCATTGCCTCCTGCAACGTATTGTATGAAACTCGACACAAGATGGGTGTAAGGCAGGAGCAAATAAATGTATTAGACACGTTCGTGGGAGTGTCCATGTTGTAACTGTTGCTTCATATTCCATCTCTCGTCACAAGGTCATCTGGGAGAGAATCTGTTGGTTTCGTTTCTCAGATGCAGGCCAGTTGATTCAACATTGCCAGAATCTAATTTTACCAGAGCAGCACGAAAAGGCATGAGTTTTGCCGTACGCGCTTGACCTAGCGTTGAATCGGGAGGCGAAACACGCTGCATCTGCCCAGTCGGCCTTGGCTTGCAGTAGCCATCTGCTTCTCTACTTCACGTTCACGGAATGCTGTTGTAATCAAAGGTGTCTCATACCTGGATTAATTGTTACCCGAGTGGTATTTTTCCGCATCTATCTATTAGGTTAAAACCTATACAGCGTATTTTTAACGTGTGTTACCCGAGAAAATAGTTATAATCAGTCGTTCCAAATTGGACCGCATGGGGTCGCGACCATGAACGACCCAATGGGTACTCGTTTTCATGTCGCTTCTGGTGTAACAAAAGATAAACGAGGCACGTTTTTAACGAAAGGAGAAGGCTGAATTGAAAATGTTCTGCAGAAAATCATGTGCACACAGTCTCAATAGGCACTCGAAAGAGGCATTTTTTTGGCGGGCCCCCCCCCCCCCAAATTTTTTTGGACTTTGATTGGGGGAAGAGGTCATCGGAAATTAGGTGGTCACATTTTCATTTCGTCATGCCATAAATAATGACTGATCCCTATTGATCAGAGATGAGAACATGCATTTCGAATGTAATGATAGAAAAGTTTGACACCTTAAGGCACAGAGTCACTATTAATTCATTTCAATTGTTGACTTTGAACTGCACTTTCACGGTTTTTAGTGTGATAGATCGCTTCTTTGTCAATCATGCAAAGTTAAGCTTTTATACATTTTACGGACGAATGTCTTAGACCTAATGCAAATAGCAAACTGTAACAACGAATACACAGTGTAAAATACGTCATGTCACTGTGACATAATTAATAAACTATTTTTTCGTTTAGAACGTCTTGTTTTCTGTGACAAACTGATATGATATATTTTTCTTATTGCACAAAAGATGAGAGAAAAAATGGAAAATCGGTGAGCGTCGATAAGTCTTTTCAGGCTACCTTATATCCGACTGTGCTTCTTTGTTGGGGATGAAACTTTCCTTTTACTGTAACTTTGAGCATTGAAGTCACTGAAGTTATGATTAAATCGCAAATATTAATACATAGTAATGAAGGGGCGGATTCATAGGGAGTAAAAGGGGCAATTTCTCCGGTTCCTCAATCATAGGGCTCCCCCTTTTTTCTTTGATATAATGCTGAATGACGTTGAACATGGTTTCCCGATGAAAGCACTTTTTGGGAGGTAATTGGGGCTAACAAAAGTAATATTTCTCCCAGTTTCACTCAATAGTTTGGCATTGTTTACTGATTGATTCTGAAAAAAATGATGACTTGAACCGAGTTAAATGAAATTTGGTATAATATTCTTTGAAGAAGACTAAACGTCGTACGCATGCTTTCATACCATTACACATGTAATGTGTAAATTTGTTGAATTATCTTTTTTATTGTGTGATTTCATTACTGAATTAGAGAGCCGCACAGATCTTGAAGTGTTTCGATCCACAAAATCTAAATCCGGTTCCGAGTAAATGATGATGAAAATGTTGATGTTAATGTGATGGGATTTAAAGTGGGATTGCTTAATAAATAGGTAGTCACCCCATCAGTGGACGTTTTAGCATCCAGATGTTCTCCCCAACTGAGTTAGGTTGCAGTGTCAGCTGTAAACATGGTTGAAACCCTAAAGTCATGGTTGCAATCCTTGAGGGACAAACAAGACGGCAATAAGTTGCGGGCTATTAAAGGCCCTGTCCAGGCATGGCACTCGGCTTGTCGCCGCTATCGCCGAGAAGAGTTGGTGTTGGCCCGTTAACGAATTGCTGACACCTACACCTAAAGTGTGCGCGGCCTATCTTGAGTGGGCTGCAGAACGAAGACGGATAATCGATTGTACGTTTTTGGTAGCAGAGTGCCTTGTTGATATCCAAAATGGTTACAAAAACAATGGCGGCCGTCGATTAAAGCCGCTTCCTCCAGGAAGAAATAAATATACATAAATCGCTGGAAATAATACTAAGGAAAATTGGGAATTAAGCCAACAGCGAAAATCATACACAAGAAATAACGTAGTTCAG
>JAHWFP010020149.1:6874-35095 GCA_023313725.1 Lithobius niger
TGGGTAGATTTACTGGAGAAAGGGTAGGTTTACCGAAGAGGAGGGGGTAGGTTTACTGGAGGAGGGAGGTTTACTGAAGTGGGTGTACATTTGCCGGAGGGAGAATTTACCGGAGGAGGTTTACCAGTGTTGAGTCTGTCCATCCCCATACCGCAGTTCCATAATACTTACCGTTATAAGACCCACGTTCAACACTGTAGTCTTTAGGAAGAATTTGCTTGAAAAATTCGGCTATACGGTCATCAACCCTGCCATGAAACAAATAAAAAAAAAAAAACTACATGAAAATAATTCTACACAGCAAACATGTCAAGAACTTCTCTTCACAGTTAAATAAATGCATACTTTAAAAAAATAAGCAGTTTTTAACTGCTTATGCATGCATAAAGCAGTTTTTGAGATAGAGTCGGGGAGTTGAGTCGTGGCTATTGTCTAATGACGTCACGTCCCACTCGAGTCGTTTATTCGAACGGGTCATACGTATGATGTATTAGTAGTGTCTGGCCGGAAGTGCCTGTAATATCGTTCATTAACCATGGTTTTTTTATGAGAACACGTGCCAGCAAATTGTAGGCTTTGGTAGTGAACAGTTAATAATTAAATAGTTTGCATATGAATGGGTCTAGGTCCTTGACCAAGAATTGTGGCCAATTATGCTTCCGTATGGAAAAGTTGCACCGGAATTGGACTACTAAGTTTCAGTTTTGACAACATCGCACGGAAAAAAAAGAGTCTTATCTGTCATTCTTCTTTGGGCGAACCGATAAAAAAAAATGGCGGCCACTTTGCGCTTCGCCGGTAACTGTCCCAGTATTCTACGAATACTGACAATTTGGGTAGTTATATCGAACAAACAGCAGCTTCTGCTAATCAGGTAATCATTGTATAATCGGTGTAACAGTTCTGTAGTATCAATTCGACAAACAGGTGAGTCAGTTTAGCGAGCAACGGGGTACTGCGTACTAGGAGAGTAGCTGTAGTACGGAGGAACCCTGATGTTTTCCCGGTACAGTGACGGATTTGGAAGGCCGAGCTCAGTGACGGCGTCAGGAGTGAATTAGTTGGGGGGTACAGAGGGTACATCTGAAAACAGAGTGGGCCAAAGACTTTTTTTCAAGAGAGCCATAGCAGGCAAATGAAAGTAACGTAAGCGTCAATGCAGTCCATTTTTTTGTTAAATACGCCCCATAAACACACAATAAATTAGGCTGCATGTATTGCAAAGTTGCAATAAATAAATAAATAAATAAATATTATTTTTTTTTAATTTATTTATTTATTTATTTATAAATAAGCTCAGTTTATGCATTTGATTTCAAGTTTAGCCTGTCTTTCGCCTGTTAAGATAATTTAGCTGTAGAACAAAATTAGGAATTGGCTGGTCATTAATGTAACTCGTCCTGAATCGTGCACTTCTTTACTTAACTTAAAAACTAACACGCATCATGTTTGAATAAAGAATGCAATATACAGGATTACTCATCCTAACCCCCCCCCCCACACACACACAAAGAAAGCTACCAAACGAGAGATTTGTTCCTCTCCCCTCAACTCCGCCAACAGTTATACCAGGGCCGTAGGAAGGGTAAGGCAAGCAAGGCGGCCGCCTAGGGCGCCACCTTCCTGGGGGCACCTCACCGAACTCCTGCCAACCGTGCATCCGTGTTAGTGGATGGTGCACAAATATATTTTTTTAAAGGATGGTGATGCACACAAGTTCATAACGCTATTAGTATTAAAAAACGTTAAGCGTATAAAATAAGGATGTAAGCCTTAAAAATCTTAAAGCTCTAACGGAACAGATTAAAAAAAAAGACAAGTAAGCCATCAGCGTCGCACTAGAACGTGTAAAAGAATCTCCAGCAACCCAAAAAACAAGCTGGAGCTTCTTTTGTGCGATGCTGATGGCTTACATGTCTTTTTCTAATATCTGTTCCTTTAGGGATTTAAGATTTTTAAGGTTTACATCCGTATTTTGTACGCTTAGGCGTTTTTTAATACTAATATCCATTATTTTTTTTCTTGTTTCAGCAAGAATAACACAGAAAAGAATACTGTAATCACCTTAAAATAACTGTTATAACAGAGCCTTTTTAATACTCAGTTTTAAGAGCTATAAAAATCGAAAATCGGTTCTTTGGTTCAATCTCTAGGTGAGAGCAAAATTTCCCCAAGAAGAAGAACAACAATAATTGTAGTCACATTAAAATAGCGTTCAAAAGCCGTAGGCCTTCTTCTTCCCTATGTTTTAAGCAGTAAAACTTAAGCATCGGTTCATTTGTTCAATTTTCAAGGGTACTACAGCTGTTACGGTCCAGAATTTGGGCGAATCAGGAACATCAAGTTAAAAGCCATGAAATTTGGCACACAAGTCAATTCTTAGCTGTAAAATCGAGCTAGCTATGGAATCTCTCGAGATACCGCCTAAGGCCCCTTCCTGTCCTCATACTACACTCACCTGTATGAGGTTATTGACCACCAAATTCATGCTGATCGTGCTAAAACGTGAATTGGTACACAAGTCATTCTTAGCCGAACAAATCGAACTACAATTTGTTGATCATCAATCTCATGGTGAGGATACAGGGAAGCACGGGGTGGGATGTATCTCATAGGGTTCCGTATGTAGTTCTATTTCCATTGCTACAGTGCATGTTTTTAGTACGTTCAGCAAGAATTTGTTGGTCATTGATGCTTCATGGGGTGCACAGGACCAGGGGGGGGGGATGCTGGGGGAGGCTTTGGTGGTGTTTCATGGGGATCAATGGCTGGTTCAATTTCTACTACTAGGAATTATTGGAGTACAAAAATGCATGCTTTCAGTACGATCTTTTAGTACGATCTAAAATTTTTCGGGTATCAACGTCATGGAGCGGGAATAGAGGGGAAGCACTGAGGGAGTAGTGATAATTTATGATATGAGGACCCCCCCCCCCACCCCCCGTGCAGAAAAATCGCATGAAATCATGCAGAGCAGTAAACCCTCATGTAAACCTACCCTCGTTTCAGGAGCGTACCTCCCAAGTAAACCTTCCACTCTAGTAAACCAACATCACGCAAGTAAACCTACCTCACTGAAAATGTTTACTTGAGTGGGAGGTTTACTTGAGTGGTAGATTTACTTGAGTGGGAGATTTGCTTGAGTGGGAGATTTGCTTGAGTGGGAGGTTTACTGCACACCGGAAGTGACATCATCCAAGATGATGCCAATCTGGACGAGGGTGGGAAAGTGCTTTTTGCTACCTTTTTGAGTCCTTTTGCTACCTCCCTGACGTCATCCACTTCGGCGGTGCCCATGAAAGTGCGGCCATTTTCCAGGATGGCAGCGCCCATGTAAGTGCGGTCATTTTCCAAGATGGCGGCTCCCATGCGAACCGGAAGTGACGTCATCCAAGATGGCGGTACCCACGGAAACTGGAAGTGCGGCCACGGCCAAGATGGCGGCCCCCACTTTTTTCGATTTCATCGATCTGGAGGAGGGTGGAAAGTGCTTTTTGTTATCTTTTTGAGTACAGGAAGTGCGACCATAGCCAAGATGGGTCGCCGGCTGGAGGTCAATGTGGGTTGAGGTCACCCACGGTAGAGGGCCTTTTGCTATCTAAAAATGTCCTTTTGCCAAGTAAATGTGTCCACCTCTGAGCGTGAAGGTCACGTGACCGGAAGTGACGTCATCCGAGGGGCAGTGCGAGTGCTTCGTGCGCATTCAAATTGTGAGAACTCTAAAATGCTTCAAAGTGAAAAAATGACCAATTTGCAGCATTTTGGGGGTTCCCAAAACTGGGAGGGTCGTGGGAGTGCTCCGTGAGCTTTCACATTTTGATAACTTTAAAAGGCTCTCCAGCGCTTCAAAGCGTAAAAAATGGCGAATTGTCAACATTTTGGAGGTTCCCAAAACTGGAGGGGTCGTGCAAATCCTCTTTGAGCTTTCGCCTTGTGATAACTTTAAAATGCTTCAAAGCTTGAAAATGACGAATTAGCAATATTAGTGGGGAGTCTTCAAATGCTTTTTGAGCTTTTGCATTGTGTGAACTCTCGAATTATCAGTATTACGAGGGTCTCAAAATCGGATTCTTTTTTCCACACCACCCAGGATGTAAAGCATATGGCGCATTTTTTTTAACGTGATTTTCCCAGTAGGCCTAATCCACGTGGCTCGGAGATTGTTATAATCTGGTCTCACGAGCTAGTCTTTTTTCCAGTCTAATTTTTCTTTCATCCTCGTTTCGTTTTCTAGAATTTTTCTTTCACTAGCGGCTTTTATCTTTAGCCTAGCCACTATTTGCTCCTCCGTTTCTTGAGCTTGAGCTTTTCTTTTACTAGCGACTTTTTCCTCTAGTGTAGCGACTCTCTCCTCCTCCGTTTCTTGAGCTTGAGCTTTTCTTTTACTAGCGAATTTTTTCTCTAGTCTAGTCAATTTTTGCTCCTCCGTTTCTTGAGCTTGAGCTTTTCTTTTACTAGTGGCTTTTTCCTCTAGTCTAGTCAATCTTTGCTCCTCCGTTTCTTGAGCTTGAGCATTTCTTTTACTAGTGGCTTTTTTCTTTAACCTGCTTTTCTCCGTGCCTCCGTTTCTAGCGCAAAGCTTTTTTCTTGCTGATAGCTTTTTTCTTTCTTTCCAATCTCCTTCTTCCACGCCTCAAAATCCTCGAACTTTTTCCGGCGATTCTCCAATACGGCAAGCCTGCGGATGGCCTTCTCGTTCTCCTCGGCTATTTTTGCTTAGGTCAGTTTTTGCGTTTCGCGCCAATTGGAGGGACAATTTTTCCTCTCCCTCCTCATCGCTCATCACATCCACATCCGAGTCGAAATCGTCCGAGTATTCATCCCACGCACCAGGATCGTAGTAACCGATGGCTACAGTATCTTCGCCGTTGTCCAGGATATACCTCTTGTCGTCGTAAGGCGAGATGGGAATTGGATATTCTAACGGTGCTCAGTTCGTGGCCGATGCTGGAAATCTTGGCCCAGCTTCCCTTCTGTGGAGGTGCCGCGGAGTTAAGGGCCGCTACGTAGTCGCCGAAGCTCAAATGTTTCTTCACGAGTGAGCTTTGGATGCCCTTGGCCTTCTTGATATTCTCATTTTTTCATAGGTTTAATCGAGTACATTTTTGACCTGAGCCCGATGAACTCTAGGATGGGGACACCGCCCATTTCGTCTTTCTTTTTCCCCAACACTTGTTTGTTCGTTCTGGAGAAAAGGGGACGATTCGACGGGTAGTTGCTCGTGTCGAAACGGTCTTTGTCAACGAGAACGTCTCGGTAAATGTCCTCCGTTTTGATTTTGTAGCAGAGGCTGTCGGTATCCGTGAAAAAAAGGTTGGCACGGACTTCGTACTTTGGCCGAATGTAATCGTAGTGGAATTCGAACATGAACAGTTTGGAGAGTTCCATTATGGCAAATCCGGAGTAGGTCGGAAGATCGCACAGCGCGCTAAAAATGCGGCGGTTGAGTTGCATCAGGTTTTCGTTTAGGATCTTGAAGGATACGGCGTGCGGTTGGAAGGTGTATTTCAGCGCCATTTTCTCGTCGGTACACAGCTTTACGTCGAGGCAACTTTGCTTATTCTGCAAGGTTTTTCCAAAAACCGAATTATTCAGCAATTTGAAGTAGTCTTTGGCATAAGGAGCGGTTGCTTCTTGCCTTTTTGCGGTGTTGAACTCGACATAAGATTTCATCCACGGTCTTTGGTTAAAAGCTAAGACTCTTCTGATACGCTGAAGTACTAGCCCGTGCCGGCGGCACAATTTCAAGTTCCTGTCGTGAAGGATGTACCTCTTCTTGCACAGAAGGTTCGGGACGAGTTTGGTGTTGGAAGAGGACTTGATCTTGTGGTTTAAATCTTCCGCCAGATTCAGAGAATAAGGGGATATCAGCTCCTTTCCAATGTCAATCTTCTCCGGAGCTAGTGGATAATCGTCGTGCAACTCTTTGGGGTACTCGAGGTCGACTTCCAGTATATACCCCACGTCGGCATCGTCCGGTACGGTGTCTACGTCCAAAGTCCTGATCTCCTCCCTGGTTAGGTAGCTGGACTTGTCGTAGGGGAGATGAGCACACATGGCCAGACCGTAGAGGTTGTTCATATCCCTGTCCATTATGTATAGGGAGGGTTTGCTAGAGACATAAAGAAGAAGGTACTTATTATTGGCTTTCGAATGCCTCATTGCGACGAACGAAATTCCACCTCTGGTGCCGGAAGATATAAGATTGTGCTTCCCGACGTGTGTGAATAGCTTCAATTCGGGCTCCTGCATCCTAAAGAGAGCTGCTCAGCTGAATCCTGGATCCAGGTTGTCGTTTTCGAGGCATAATTTTCGGAAATCTTGAAAGATGTCGGCGAGCAGGAAAACGTCGGTCATTTGGTATATCTCGTAGTAGGTTCGGAATACCTTCGATTTCATTATCAGCCAGAGGTTAAGCGCCCGTACGTACTCGTCTCTCGCCAATATCCCGTCTTTCAACCGGGAGTAACGAGTGTCTCGACAGCAGATCTTCTTCGTCGAAAACGGACATGTCGCTTATGTATTAGTACGGGTAAGCGCTCTTCTGCTTTAACAGTACAGCGCCTTTTCCCCGGGAGTTTCCTCCGTAAACCACGTGGATTTCAATCCAGAGTCTAACGCCGCCTCGAGGATGCGGAAGCCGCTATTGTCGTTCCTGCGGTTCTTTACTAGAGTATCCACAGAAGCGTTTAAGAAGCTGACGCTATCTATGAATTGAAGGTTTATCTTGCTGATGTCACCCTTAATCATTATGGTCTGGAACCTCTCGGTGTTGCGAGGGATAACATCTACTTTTCCCGGAAACTTGTGCACTGCCGGTACTAGAAGGTGATCGAAAATACTGTTAATTCGGAAGAATTACTTTGGTCGAAGTTCATATTAAAGACTGTCACTTACGCAACACCAAAATTCGTCCAAGTTCCACAATTCAAACTTGCAAATTTTCGACTATCAGGCAAGAGTCATGAGACTTGCACAACAACAACAACCACCACCAACGAACTTCGTTAAGTCCACAACATTCAAATTTCCCTCCCCTATCCCAGTGAACCTTGGAACTCAAGTCAGCTCCCAAGCTCACTGTCCGAGTTGGCTCCCTCATCAATACTGGCGCTGTTGCTGAATGAAGGTAAGAATTTTTCCCAGCTTTTCGTCAGTTTTTGATTCAGTTCTGCTGTCACGAAAAGAGTAAACACCAAGCAGACTGGGATAACACCAAGGTGATGCTCAAGTCGGACACGAGCAGGGGAGCACACCTCCGTACGTTGCCATTCAATACTGCCAGGATAGGAAGATCCCGCTTATGAACGTGCAAAAATCAGCATATCAGCACGTAGAAAGATTAGTGACAGCAGAACTGAATCAGGGAGCCAACTCAGACAGTGAGCTTGGGAGCTGACTGAGTTCCAAGGCTCACTGGGATAGGGGAGGGAAATTTGAATGTAGTGGACTTGGCGAAGTTCATAGGTGGTGGTTGTTGTTGTTGTGCAAGTCTCATGACACTTGCCTGAAGAAGCTATCAGTAGATAGTCGAAAATTTGCAAGTTTGAATTGTGGAACTTGGACGAATTTTGGTTTGCGTAAGAGGCAGTCTTTGACTAGAATGTGCATGTCGTACCCTTCCAAACCATGGAACACAACGGGAATGGTTTTTCTTTCTCGAGCGGTTAGGTTACAATTTGGATGAGCAGCTCCTCTGTATATCCCACTGATGTGGCAATAATCCCTCACCTTATTGTTGACGAGTCTTACTTTAGATTCCCCGTCGATATTTGCTTTCTGGTAACAGTTTTTGAAGGCTTTCCCGTAATAATAACAAACGGGAGCATTTTTGCAATCGGTTTCTTCAGACGGGGTGAGGTTGAGGGGTTTTGCAGTATTCAGCAGGTTCACGTAATATCGAGCTTCTTCCATACATTTATAAAATACGTCGACCGCGTCTTCTCCCAAGTGGTATTTGTGACGTATAATATTCCCGTTGTGTCCCACCAGTACGTAGCCGAAACTGCAAGGAAGGTGTTGATGGATTTCGGTGGTTGAACTCGCCGAAGCATCGGGTTGAGAAGTCTGGACGGGGCGAAGGAGGCATTCAAAATCGGCGTACATGATGTGGGGGGAAAGGGTTTTGATGGCTAAAGTGCCTGAATGTTAGAGAGTTGTCTCCTGGCTTCTTGAATCTAAGCGCTTGTCTAATTTTGACGCATTCTTTCCTTTGGGCCAGGAGCATCCATTCACTTCTGAAACCGGCGAAACAGTTCCTACAATAGAACTTGGCACTGGAACCCGAACCTCGTTAGCGTAGAAAAGCAGCTGCATCGGTAATGGCGCAGTAATGGGTGTTTAAGGTTTCTGAATTGTCGTCATCGTCGTCATACAGACACAGAAGGTCGATCGGTAGTCCGTACAAGTTTTTATAGATGTGAAGCGGGTGCAACTCCTCTTCGTGACTATAACCGATGATGTTGATCGATAGATCGTTCGCCTCTTCAAACTTATAGATTTCAGCGATGTTAGTAGGGTAGGACAGCGTGGAAGTATCGAGCATATCCTCAAGCTCACGGTAATCTTCCAGGTCAACGTTATCCAACTGCAAAGCCGCGGCCATTACAGACTACAGAAAGCATTTGTGATCGTCTAAATTTTGAACATTCACTATCGCTTTTGGAAAAGGGATGTACGACGACGCTCGTAGCGGCTTATACCTCGACACTCTGATTAACAGATTATGGATGCGAGATATAACCCAGCCGCTGCCCTGCTCAGCGAAAGCATCGATGGATTCTTGGATTACTGCAAAGGCTTTGCCCAGCAGAGAGGGAATGTCATTGGGATTGTATATTTCAGAATATCTCGACTAGAATCCCACTTGAATGAATGCCCCATCCCTAGCAAACTCAATACCCAAGCTGATCTGGGCTTTGCAGTTTACAAGCTGGCATAAACAAACTTCTACCATTGCTTGTAGTGCCACACGTATAGATAGGAGGAATTAAAGCGGATCGCCGATGACACATTCCCCCACTAGGGGCATCTCATATTGCCGGTGGCCCAATCCTTCATCTTGAGATGGGGGTGACCGACTCTTGAGAAAGTCAGGTTGCTTGTCGTGGAAGCAATGTGCATTCTTCCACATCAAATGGGTGATGGAACCGTAGATGTTCCCACAGCTCAGCTTGCGATGGGAAAATGCGCTAGCGCAGCACACACACGTGAAAGGATTCTTATCCATTGTGAAACTGTAAAATATTTATCTCTTTTTTATTATTAAGGGGAAAAAAAGTTGAGGAAGGGAAGCAAAAACTGAGGAAGGAAAGGAAATAAAATAATTTTTTTAGATTTGTTGCATTGAAAAAGTTTTACACGGAAAAAAGGGAAGGACATATTTATTTAAGATTGCTAATGTTGCCCGTCCAACTGTTGTATTTGGCATCATAGCGTAAAGCCCCGGAAGTTGAAGTATTTTACGCTATTTTAGTGCCTGTTTCTGGCCTCCAGCGAGCACTAAAGAGCAACAAATTGTCAAGCAAATTTCAGTGATTTTTCTTCAGGATGGCAGATTTCGTAAAAACTTAATTGCGACTGCATCATGTCTTTTTAGGCATTTTCTTCCCAAATTAAATTAAACGAGTTCAGTTTAGAATTATGTAAACAGGCCCATAGCTAGCCATTGACGATTGGAGCTTGGCTTAAGTGTACATTTTTAACTTTCAGGCTATAATGAACGACTATGAAATGCTGTTGTGCAAGCATGGGCAGTAGGCATGGGGTCACCTCTCCCCTGCCGGAGGCAGACAATTTTTTTTTAAATGGACTATCGAAGGGTCGAAAATAGTGAAATCTTTTGCTCAGTTTTATCCCAAACGACTAGGCCTAGAAGTTTTATTGCAAAAAACTTCCACATTTTAACGCAACAACTATAAATTCAATGGTAGACTCTCGATTGCAAAAAAAATAATTGAATTTACTTCTTCTCACTCCAACAATATTTACAACGTAAAATTTCACAACGAGATATCGATCAAACGAATTTGTCCCACAAGCCGGCAAAGAGTGTCTCTGCCGCTTGTAGCATCCTTTTGCGAGTGTGTGACTTGTGGCGCTAAAATGTCCTAATACTTATAGTCTGGTTTCGCGCCACTCAATCGGATACAATTTACACAAGAATGGAATGTCTGTCTCTCGTAGAAAGGTCGTCGCACACACGTTCGAACTGCTGGCAAAAGTATCAAGCTGATGTTCCGAATGTGGTAATTACCCCTTAATTACAGGTAATTGAATAATTACATCAATTTGGACTTCGAATAGAACACTGCAGTCGATTCTTACATCTCTAACCCTTGTTTAAGAATTGTTTCAAAGACAAATATTGGTTAGCCACAGGTCACTAGTGATTTTAATCACCAGGAGGGCACAAAGAAGGCTTCGGATTACACACATTAGGAAAACACCACCTCGTCACCACAGCCTTTCTTCTTGCGCACATACAGCCATCAAGCACTTCACTACACACACTACTGGCACCACACTTCACCAGCATCACACAGCACCGCACACCACTTCACCAACACAACACAGCACCGCTTCACCACTTCACCAAACGTTTGCAACACAGCAAGAGGGCCAGCACTTCACCAAACTGCCCCACTGACAACACCCTGCGTTATACCCAAAAACACACCCCTTCTTCCTCGATCACATTCTTTAACAAGCAATCCAGCCACTTATACTTTCTATTATAAGAAAGCTTACATTAGACTTTTTTTTAGCTCCTTCACACCTCAAACCGATCTCAACACACCACTGTACCACACAAAAACCACACTAAACAAACCAACCTCCATTGCAGCTCAATAGTTACTCAGTTCACACCGGAGAACAAACAGACATGCAAGCAAACCCCCCTTCCACACTCGGTTCTAGGGCGTTCGCAAATCCCCGAATATACAAAAATATTTTCACACGCATCAAGACACTACTTCCTCAACCAGAAGTCTGCTGAGTGCATCAGCGTTAGCATTTTCGAAACCACGGCGATGTTCTATGGTAAAAAACAAATCCTGTAAAAATAAAGACCATTGTAACAGTCTACCATTGTTGTTCCCATGCGTTCTGAGCCAAACCAGTGGATTATGGTCTGTTTGAAAAAAAAGTTCAGACATAGCCAAATTCCCCCAGATAAATGCTAAACATTCTTTTTCAGTTGTACACCACTCCAGTTCTTGTTTGTTAAGCTTTCTTGAAAGAAACAATACAGGATATTCTTTCCCATCATCCCCATCCTGAGACAATACCAAAGCAATCCCCCTGTCACATGCATCAGTTTGAACTTTGTACACTTTATTTGGGTTAGGTGCTGCTAATTCAGGAGGAGAAGCCAGTATTTCTTTTAGCTTACTGAAAGCCCTACCACAAGACTCGACCCAAACTACCTTTTCTGGCGCCCCCTTTTGTAGCCTGTCAGTAAATGGCAAAACAACTGTGCATAGTCACGCACGTAATGTGAATAATAGCCCATGAGTCCTAATAAAGACTTTATATCTTTCTTACTTTTGGGTATGGGTAACTCAACAATTGCTCATATCTTAACATCCGACGGCCACCTACATCCCCCTCCTACTTTATGACCCAAAAACATAGCATGCTGCATACCCAGCTGACATTTCTTCGGATTGATAGTAAGACCAGCCTCTTTAACTTTGTGTAAAAATGCCAAAACATGCTCCAAATGCTCAGGCCAATCAGTTTCTTTCACTGGCACATCGCCCAAGAATGGCCTAGCAAACTCATAAATATTCCTGCATGCTTCAGTCATCAAGTGTTGAAAGTAGAACGTTGTGTTGACCAGTCCCATGTTCATTTTTAAATACTCAAAACACACCTAAATGATTGTTTATGGCCGTCATTTTGATGGCCCTGGGCGAATTTGGAATCTGCCAAAAACCCCTGAGCCCTGACAAGGTCAAACACAGAGATAACCTTTGCTGCCGCTACCAACTGAACCATTTCTTCCAAATTAGGCATTGGGCACCTCTGCACCTTAGTTCCTCCGTTCAATTCCCTGTAATCCGCAACAGGCCTTGGCGTTTTTCCTTCTTCAGTCACTATCAAAATAGGCGAAGAATTACTGCTCTTCCCAGGCCTAATCACTCCTAATGGCAACATTCTGCTAATTTCAGTTTCAATTAGTTCTTTCTGTTTGGGTGAATACCGGTGCTTTTGTACCGTTACTTCCTGGTCCATTTCAATATCGAATTCAACCAAGTCGGTGGTGCCCGGCTCGTAAGAGAAGACCCCCGGAACTTGGTCAAAAACTCCGATCAAATGATTAATCTATTCGTCCGACAAAGGCTCAACCTTTTTTTTTCTTTTGCCATCTCTATCACTTCCTTGCCTGTAAAAAAAAGCCCAATTTTACCTGGTGGTTTCTATTGCCTAAGGAAAATATACACTACCTGTAAATTTATTTGCATTCAGTTCCTGAGTGCTCGTTACCCTGGAGGAATCAAAACTTTCTGGATACGCCCAGCTCAGACACCCACCTGCGCATGCGCAGGTCAAGCATGCGCAGGCCCTCCATAAATGGAGTTATGGCGAAAGCCAGCAATCTACGTTTCTTCCCGATATGTCAGCCATGATGGTGACTCGAGAGGGGAGGTTGGGTGGGTATTTACACGTAGTGTATATTTTCCTTAGGCAATAGAAACCAATTTTGACCTCCCCACCAGGTAAAATTGGGCTTTCTAGTTGCCGGTGAGAAAATGTCCACTACCTGTAAATTTATTGGCATTTACAGTAGACCTCGTCAATATAGGTGGCGGGTACCATCATGGCGTGTTCCCCAAGGGTGAGAGCTGGGTCCCATGTGATAGAGTTGTGATAATTGTTGCAGGCGCAACATACTCTGTTCACGGCCGACATAATGCGCAAGGGCTGTCGGAGTGGGGAGGGAACTTCTATTACCAAGGTGAGTTGGTGAAGAAGTTCGGTGAGTTTCCAGATTCCAGCGTTGAAGAGGGGTGGGGGAGAAACTTGATCTTATGTTGTAAGGTGATGCTTTTCTTGGTGTTCGATCCATGATTGGATACCATCTAGGAGGATTGAGTGGGTGGAGAAGTGAGAATAGATTTCTTGAAGTCCAGGATATGAGGAGGAGAGTCTTGTTTTGTTGGCGAACTTTGAAAAATGAGGTCTTCATCGGGATAAGGATCCCGTAGTGTAAGTTGTTGCGTAGGCTTGGAGTGAGTCACAGATTTGGTGTTGACTGCGTGTTGAGTAAGTTGGAAGGGTGTTGACGGAGTCCATGGGCTTCAGGGTGGCAGGTTAGTCCATGAGGGGCGTGGCGTGAGGTAAAAGGTTTTATCGTTAGAGTTGAATTGCGGTTTAGTGTGAAAGGTGAGTGAATTGAGAAAGTAATGGAATTCCAATTCCAGGAATTTGAGCAGGAGGGAGAAAGATTCTTCGAAAGTACACACTGAAGTCTAATTATTCCGGATGAAGGTTTCCTGGGAAGATGCAGCAAGTCCAGTTAAGAGCATGGTGGCGAGTGTCGAGACGAGTGCAATACATCATGTTGCAAAAGTTCGGCCTTCAGGGAGGTGTGAAGGAGCATAAGTCTACGCCGAATGAAGAGTTTGAAGAGGTTCCGATGTTCAGGAGTGATGTACAAGGAATGGAGCTCGTCACATGTGGTGGGAGTAGCGGGTGCAAGGTGTGGAAGAGGTTGCTAAGTGGATCGAAGAGGGGTTGGAGCAACTGTAGTTAGATGAAGGGCCAAATGGGCCAGAGTGAGTGGCGGGATGCGTTCATAGCAGGTGCGAGAATGCAAGAATGAGGAGAACGTGGCTTTGGGCAGGTTCCCAAGATGAAAAGGGCTCTTTGTTCATGATGTGGATATCGGCAGTTACTCAGGATGTTGGCGGAGAGGTGACCGAATGATGAGAGTGCAGCATAGCGATATCACTATGATGGGATGTTGTTGTCCAGAGTTGTAAGGAATAGTGGACAAGATCCGATGGTTGTGTTTAATTGCGGGTTATCCATTGGAAACTTGTTGATGGGTAATAAGTGAAAGTGGTGAACAGCTGAACGTACTACCATAGGTTGGAAACAGCACATGATGTATGGAAGTCTGTTGGAAAGGGCATGGTGGGAGTCCAGGTTTTACTAGGTGGGGGAGGGGGGCGCAGAGCCCAAGAGCTACAAGGAATCAGGGTGAGGGACCATAAGTAGCGGTGAGCGAGTGTGGCGGCGCTATCAGGAAGATTGACAAGAAGTCATAGGATGTGGTGTAGGAGGCATCACATTGAAAAGTCGGGAAGGATTACAAGCTGAAGGGGTGTTCGTTCGAAAAGCAATGAAGTTAGTGTTGGTGGTAAGATGGACTTACATGGTTGACAATTTGACGAGTAGAGGGCATGAACATGGGGTAGGTTGATTTCCAGAGATATGTGACGACCGTGTCATTTTAATCCTGAGAAATGAGTTGTGACGCAAAGCGGGTGACAAGTTGGCTGGCCGACCGGAATTGCCTTGAGAACCATTGTAGGTGAAGGGAAGGGAAGGGAGATAACCGGAGTGTCGGTCCAATGTCAAGATATGGACCAGAACGATGTTAGAGATGGGGTCAGCTAACGTCTTCGGGGGAAGTGGATGCTGTCACTTAAATCCAGATAATGTAGTCCGTCTTCATGTCAAGTCAATGAAAGTTGACTTGTGAAGACGGTTAGGCTTTACCATGAAGCAGCATATGGTATTTCAGCAATGGAGATTGGGTTGTGAAACATCAGTGTTTGAAAGTGACTTGAATCCATGTGCATCACAGTGGTGTTGTTGTCGGTGTAGCACCTGTGAGGTTGTCGTGGGCTCAGTGGATGATCTTCGCGATCTAAAAGGCGATGACGGGTGTCAAGTGACGTCGATTCAGTTGAAAAATGGCAGGAAGAGTTGCTGTCCGCTGAGCGGCATTCAAGTCTGCGATGCATGAAGTAGTAGCGTAGTGCATGGACTTAACGGCGGGGGTCGCCTGGGAGGATCAGGATCAAGCTAAGCTTCACCTTACTTCCGGATGTAAGCTGCTGTAGTGGTGTTGTTAGTCAGGACATGGAATGCCTTGTTTGCAACTAGGTGCAGAACAGAGTGAGTGCAATGAAGCAAGCTTGCAATTCAAAGACGTTCAGTGTTTTTTTTTTTTTATGATGTCGACCATAGTTCATTTATTGCCAGTTAGGAGCTGAATTCAGTATCTTATGATACGTTCAGGTTATTATTCGTTATGGGAGGCAAGGTTACAGAATATACATGATGTTGGAAGTGGGCTCCCCATGACGATCGACTGATCGTGTCAGCGTCGGGTTGCACAAGCGGTGACGGTGACAGGCGGATTGCGGATCATACCTTGGTTTATGCAGCACAGCACGAACGAGAACGAGCGAGACGCCGATAGTGTAGCACCATATGATGAAGGCCTGGGCGGGTGTTGTGAGCGAAAAATCCATAGAAAGCTCGGATTTCAGGTTGAATAACATGAGACGAGGCAGTGAAAACGTTCAGTGGTGACATGAAAATTCCATATGCAGAAAGCAGTGACGGAAGAACACAAAACATCTCGCTGAAGGATGTGTTCACTGTTGCGAGCGGACGCAATAAGACCAAGTAGGGAACAAGCGCCAGAGGAAGGAGGTGGCACACAAGTGAACTACGTTGTTGGAGCAGTTAACGTGTCAACGAGGGATTGACAAAAGCCGTGGATTATGATGGGTTGAAAAATGTCGATGCATTTAGATTGAAGTCGAGTTGAGGTTGAATTGCGTAGCCAAAGCCATTGAGTTGCAGCAATGTCAAGAAACGTCAGGTGTGCGTTGGGAAGGGACAGTAAGCATGTCGGTTGAAGGTTAGAGTGGCTGTCACAGACGAAAGTGAGGGATAGCAGGCACGTCGAAAGAAGGTTTGAGTGGCTGTCATTGACGAAAGACGAGGGACAGCAGGCTCAACAATAGGAGGGATTTGTATGGCTGTCCCAGGTGAAAGATGAGGCACAGCAGGCACGTTGACAGAGGGTTCGAATGGCTGCTATAGACGAAAATGAGGGGCAGCAGGCGTGTTGACAAAGGGTTTGAATGGCGGCTAGAGACGAAAATGAGGGACAGCTGGCGTTGATAAAAGGTTGAGTGGCTGTCACAAGCGAAGATGAGGGACAGCAGGCACGTTGACAAAGGGTTCAAATGGCTGTTAAAGACGAAAATGAGGGACAGCAGGCGAGTTGATAGAAGGTTGAGTGGCTGTTACAGGGGCACGATGATTGAAGGTTAGATGGCTGTTTCAGACGAAAATGGGGGACAGCAGCTTTAGAATTTATGTGCAGAAAAGGAAGAATTCGGGTGAGAAGTGTGCAGGTCCGGCAAGGCTGCGGCGATGAAAGTAGAGGGACAGTAGGCTTTGACAGGCGAGGGAAAGCGGCTTCATGGACATGAGGATTGGGTTAGGCAGTGGACTTTGATGAGCGGCAGAATGACGGTTGCAAGGTGTGTCGACGGAAAAAGCGACAAAACTCGGCAAGGGGAGCAGGGAATTCCGGTTAGTTGAGGAACTGCTGTTGCCGACGGCCGATAAGCAGAAGTCGTAGTGGTGGCAATGATGCACAGGCGATCAGGCGGCAGTCATGAAAAAGAGGCGATGCGATATGGTGGCCGTCCAGGCAGAATCCAAGTCGAGTCGAGAAGTGCGGTAAGAACAAGAGATCGATGAATTAATTGGAAAGACGGCTTCATCTTGGATTTTCGACAAGCGCTTTCAGGTTCGGGATGAAAAGCGTCGTGAAGGACTTTCGACGAGAACATGGGTGCCAGCAGATATGGCGCCATCTTGGACTTTCGATGAAACCAAGGTCAGAGATGAAATGGCGTCGTGACAGACTTTCGACAAAAGCTTCAGGTGTAAGAAAGTGACAGGCTATCGACGAGGGGTCTTCCGGTGAAAGGCCTTCGATGAGAGGTCACATGGACGAGGGGCTTTCACGTTCGATCTTCAGAACGAAGGACTTTCGACAAGAGATGTAGATGTGATGATCTTCAAGTGTAGGCTTCTTCTTGATGAAAGACGAACGAAAGACGAAAGTGAAGGACGAAGGCTTGAAGAGGGTAACAGCAACGATGTGTCTTGGACGGAGGCTGGAGGAAAAGAGTTGGCTGGCTTTCGCTGTAACTCCATTTATGGAGGGCCTGCGCATGCTGGACCCGCTCATGCGCAGGTGGGTGTCTGAGCTGGGCGTATCCAGAGAGTTTTGATTCCTCCAGGGTAACGAGCACTCAGGAACTGAATGCAAATAAATTTACAGGTAGTGGATATCTTCTCACCGGCAACTAGAAACCTCTTTTTCCACCTGAATCCTATGTATGCGACTCTGATTCCATGCCATTTTCTCTTTCCTCACCTTGTCCTTCTAGTTCATGCACACCAACTTCGTTCATAGTCATCACCTCCTCATAAAATGGTTCATTAAGTTAGCATGGTCCATTTTCACTTTGTCACCATTTTTACCCATTTTTATCCTGTAATTTACCTCACCAACCTTCTCTAAAATTATGGGCCTTTCCAAAATGCTGCTAACTTGTCCTTACGATCCATTTTTAACAGCAATACCTTACTACCAGGCTCAAACTCACGTAATCTTGCCTGTTTGTCGTAATAGACTTTATTACGCCGTTGTGCTACCATTGTTGCAGTTTACTCCATTTCCTTCACATTCTCCCAATTGTTTAATCTTTCCACCACAGTAGAATTTACATGCACCTTCTTGCCTAACTTACTTACTTCTTTTCTTGAGCCTAACCATTTCCCCCTTAACAATGTAAGTGGGGTGCTTACATTCCTACTGTACACCAATTCTGCTGGCGTAAAGTTTGTCGTTTCACATGGGGTCGAGCAAATGGCTAACATTGCAGGAGCCAGAGCATCATCCCATTCATCCGGGTACCCAGCCACTAATGCTCTGATGATGTCCTTTAATGTCCGGTGTATGCTCTCCACCGCCTGTTATTGTGGGTGATACGGAGTGCTATTAATTAGATTAATACCATACCTTTCAAGAAAGCATGTCGTCAGTTCCGATACGAGCGGTTTTCCAAGGTCAGACTGGAGCAATCCAGGAAGGCCTACCCTAGAAAATATCCCAAGCAGCTCGTTCACCACCGTGTGTGAATTGGCTTCCTTCACTGCCACTGCTTCTGGATACTTTGTAGCTATGTCCAACACTGTCAAAACATACTTATTTCCCTTGGATGTCTGCCTGAGTGGTCCCACACAATCTACCACTACCTTAAAAAAAGGTTCCTCCACCACTGGCACAAGCACCATTTCTTGTTTACCTTTCTTTACACCTTTACCATTTTTCTGACATATTGCAGTTTCTAACCCAATCCTTTACTTGCTTACACATTCCCGGCCTGTAAAATAGCTCCTGTAACCTTCCTAGTCTTTTTCTTTGCCATATGCCCAAAATAAGCATTTGCATGAGACATCTTAACTAACTTCTCTGTCAAAGCCTGTGGTACAACCACCTGATCATACAATTTCCTACCGTTTTTCGATGCCCATTTCCCCCCTAACACTCCATCTTTCCAAAACAGGGATGAACCTTTAATTTCAGCTGCAATCCTGCACCCTTCCAAACTCGAGTCAAGTAATTGTCCTTGTTGCAATTCACTCGTTTCAACAGCCAGCAACTCCCCAAATCCAGCTGTCATTAAACAAAGCCTTTCACTTTTGGTAACCTTTGTCTTCTATGTTTACATCCCGTTTGGCCACAATAGTCTCTTTTATTAACTAACGTTTGTGGTTTATTAAGAATCATCACCTTTGCTTCCTCCTCATTAAATTCGACCTTGGGCTTACTTTCTAATAGTGCAGTATTTTGGGCAGACGCAACATTCGTTACCAATTCTGCCGCCTCATTATCCTCAATTAAAAAAAGAGAATCTAGTACATCAGGGTCAACAAAGCTGTCAATAGCTGTTCATTTAACTTAACCCTTTTTTTGCCATTCGTCATTTGCCTCGTGACCGCATTTAAAGGCACATGCACTCGATTTGCTTTATACTGCAATAACTGAAGTGACTTTTGGCTCAGCAAAAAGTCATACGCCTCCTCATTAAAGTAGGGCGATACCCCACAGACCAAAGTAATTATGCCATTCTCAGTCTCAAATTTCACCTCATGCCAACTGGAGTTCCGTTACACCTTGACAAATCACTGAGGACAGCACAACCCTTTCCCCTGTGTATGCCTGAGGTCCGACCTTTTTACTAGACACCACATCAATACACGCCCCCGTGTCCAATAAATAACTGCCACTCACACCATTTATTTTACACGGTTTCGTAAACTCACTTTCTACTGACTGCTTCCCTACAATACCTTTTTCTACACTAACCTTCTTTCCACTGTGTACATTGCTGAACTGCCTACAAACATTTTCAACTGGAGTTTTAGCATTATTCTTGGGGCAATCCCGTACTTCTTCTAAAAGTAAATTGGACTTTGACAGATTTCTTCGTTCCGGCCTTGCAACAGCGACTTGGGCCAACTTGCTGCCAGTACTTGGAGAATCGATCGATGAAGTTTGGGTAGGCTTTACCAGATTGCTGGACCATTTTATTGAACTAACCTAGCTGTGAAAGTGACTCCCAGACATCAAGGGAAGCCATATATTCCTCCAAATTTGAGAAAGGCAGCTCGTACGAAATTAAGTTTGTGGCGAAAACTTAAAGGTAATCCCACATCAACCACTCTCAAGGCTTCCCACCTTAGTAGCCAAAAAACAGCTTGTAAAGAATTGGCATACTGCTTTTGAAAGGAATACCATTCAGGAGGGAAATCTTTCCTCCCTCTTCCCTCCCTCTGTATAGACGGCATACAGTAAAGGCTCGCTCCCTACCCCGTTTAAGCAGGGAGGTTCCTACCTTTTCGTTAATGAATTAAAGACAGATCTTCTAAACCGTATATTCTCTGAAAATGGAATTGTCGACCTGCACCTACCGTTTCTGAAATCCACCCATTGGTGCACTTAGCCGATGTGAGTTTCCCTGAGGCACGTGTTCTACGTGCTTTTAAACAGTATCAAGCCTAGCCACGCAGTGGGACCTGATGGCTATTTTGCGTTTTTCGTAAAGCAAGTTGCACAGGAGGTATATCCAGCCCTGGCATATATCTTTTCTGTCTTTTGCTCAGGGAGTATTACCATCGATTTGGAGGATTGCAAACGTTGTGCCAATTTACAAAAAGCGCAATACTTCTGATCCTTTGCATTATCGATGGTTGCATGCAAAGTAATGGAATCTATTATTCGCGAAGATTTATTGGTCTTCCTGGAAACAAATAATTTAATTAACGACAACCAGTTTGGCTTTTTACCAAGCCGTTCGACAACTCTGCAACTGCTTCTGGCAATGGAAAGCTGGAGTACTGTACTTGACTTGGGCATTCCATCCGATGTTATTTATTCCAAAACGTTTGAATCGGTCGTTCATAGTAAATTGTTGTTTAAACTTGCTGCGATTGGGATCTGTGGACCATTATTGAGGTGGATTGAAAGCTTTTTAATGGGGCGATCTCAGCGAGTCTTAGTTGAGCAAACACTTTCATCTGCCATAGATATTATCAGTGGTGTACCGCAGGGGTCCGTATTAGGCCCTTTACTCTTTGTCGTCTTTTTGAATGATTTGACTAATGCTTCGACAACACCCGCGAAACCCAAACTTAAATCTGCTGATGACCTTAAAGTTAGCTCGGAGGTTTTGTGTTCGTCTGACTTTGATTTTTTGTCTGCCCAAGTGAGGTCCTTGTCGGACTGGTCTAAATTCTGGCAACTACCGATTTCCACCTCTAAATGCTGTACTTTTCATATTTGACGAAATAACCCATTGCACTCGTACACTGATTGTCTAATGCCCTGTTAAATCCAGTTATGTACTTTCGTGACTTGGGCATTTTCATTTGAATTTTGATTTAAAGCCATGTATCCACCCTTCTGGTCAATCACTTAATTCCTATTATGCCATTTCTAGCGTAGATGTTGTAATTCATGACTTTACACATCTGCAGTGGAAGACGTAATTAAGATAAATGAACGTAGTATGGGTGCATGGGTAGCTGCGAGCACTGGGGTGTCAGATTCGTCTTGGTCCAGGGTGCACATCTCTGGCGTCTTACAGACCTGGGTTCGATCCTGGTGAGGAGAAGTGTATGTACGGGTTTTTCTGCGGTTGTTACCCGCCCGTTGCACGAGGGTTTCCTCTGGATACTTTCCTTCTGTGGCAGAAAACATCTGATGCGATGGTGGTTCCTTCCACCTAACATCTGCCGCTTGGGCTTTCAATAAGCTCTGAGCTTTACCGGCTGATACCTACTATACTATACCTTTCATGTAAGCTATTCTAGCTTAATTAGAACTGCAGCAGCAGTAAAAAAAAACGTTCTCAGTGCTACATAAAGAAACATCCGTTAGCTAAGGTCCTGATTACGATAAATATACGTTATACATCACCACCTTTCGTCTAAGCCTAATTAAAGCCACTTATCTTAGTTAGATCTGTCACTGCAGCAATTTAAAGTCAGGAATTATAAGAAACGTATATGCTATAAATGATGTAAGTAGGATTTATAGCATATTGAAACAGGAAATGGACCAGATTGGTTAATTTTTACGCAAAATACGACCTTTCATGGCGAAAGGTTTGTAAATATAAGTTAGTATTCTTAGAATCATTATGCTTTAACCAAAAGCTGATTTCACCATATTTATTTCAAATGTTTGCCAATTTACCAATTCTCAATTCCCTTCGCAATTCTCAGTTCCCTTAGTGAAAATACAGGGTGGTTCACAAAAAACTGACGACCCAAAATTTTTTAAGTCCAACTTTTCTAGTTAGCACCCCTCCGAACCAGGAGAGGAAGGAAATAAAAACCTAATGACACGGGAGATTTCTGTCCTCTCCTGGTTCTGAAGGGTGCTAACTAGAAAAGTTAGACTTACGGGACGTCAGTTTTTTGTGGACCACCCTGTAATAATGTGCAGGTATATCTTAGGGAACATTTTTTTTTTAATTTAGTAGCTTAAAATTCATTGTAAAAATATATTTTTTTTGTAGTTACCTGATTTGGTAGACGAAAACCTATTTCTAAGCCGTTTTGTTGTCTCGGCCCGCGGCCTATTCGTTGGTCTAAATCCCAATCACAAACTCACAGAAATATAAATTTATAACAAAGGCTTATCAAATGTCTATTTTTATTATGTAAGAGTTTCGTTGCCGTGTTTGTGTTTCCTTTGTGCTACTCCCCTCCATCCCCCCCCAAAAAAAAAATCTTGACCCTGTAACAAATGAAACATTTTAAATTCATCGGACTGCATAATTTGGCTGTATTGCATTATGGTTTATGTTGAATTTTGTAATAAATTTGTAATAGGTAGTTTATGATCAACTAGTGTTGGAATTTAGTTTACTTAGTTACACTCCAATAGATTTAAAAATAAATGAAACTGTACTTAACATGGAAATCCCGAACGAATTTTAACCACAGGAATCTATATATATAATTCTATATATATAATACGCTCAGGTTGGGCAAGCAAATTCATCATTATGCACTATAATGAAAGAGGGCGAGCGACCGACAATGTCAAACAAACGGGTGTGGCCTGTAACAATCCGTAACAATCCAAATATTGCTTTAATAATGCTAGCTCTTAGAGCCGACGTGAAGAGTTTCAAAGATGTTTCAGTAACAATCACTGCATGCACGACCGTTATTGGGTTTATTGCGCTTGGTATCAGAACGGAGAAACGGGCAATTGAGCGTCCTCCATTGAAAAAAGACATTTACTTCCATAACAAAACAAATCAGCACGGGTTAAAATGGAGGGGGAGCAGGGATGGGGATATTCAGACCACTCAATAGGGGAATCCGGGTCGGGGACGGGCAGGACCGTAACCAGGAAATTTTGTATACCCCCTGCACCAGAATTAAAATGAAGTGCTCCCTCCACCCCCGTTCTTCCCCACAAACAGAACATCCTATTCCCCAATGAATTTTATTTTTTAGGTCTCTGTGCGTCTTGACTATGCAGTCGAGGATGACGTTTTGTGGCAATTCTAATTTTTTTTAATACGTACCGTTAAGAAAAAGTAATGCTTTTCTTTTTCGTAATTAGTCCATATTCGTTTATCTTTTATGTATATCAGTTGATAAATGTGTTTTATTATTATTTTGCGTCACATGTCTTTCTTTTTTTTTTAAGGTCGGCGTCCTCGAATAGGCACTGTGTAGTTAGTTACTGTGCTTAAAACACATTATTCTCATTTTACCGCAGTAATCAACAACTGTTCCAACGGTTTTATTAAGAGCCTAGTGGCCTAATGTAATAAACACTTTTTCTTGCTAACAATTAGCACGTTTTTGTTTTTTTTCTGTGGGGTGGTTTTTTTGTGGAGTGGGGAGGACCTAGTGCGTCTGTGCACAAGTTGTTGTAGATTTTTATGTCCGACCGCATGGCAGAGGGCCAAGGCTCGTGGAATAAAACCAACCAACCAACCGTATTTCAACAATTTAATTCGGCTCCTGAAGCAGACTTTAAAGGAAAAAAAAATTAGTCATTTTCATGTCAGGCACGATATTTTGTTGAAATTATAAAAGAATATGATTAACTCATTCCAAACTGTAAGCTTTATTAAAAAAAAAAAGGCTATTTCTATTTCGCTTACCAACAAAATGATTATCTTCTCAAGCCGTGTAACCATGCTCTTCCGTTAATGGCACCTTCAATTTTTTAACCATGTTTTTCAGCAAATTTCTGAACTTTAAAAGTTTTCTTTGTTTGGAAAGCGTGATCTTTCATTTGAAACCTTGACCACTTCTTTACGTTACGCAGTTCCCTGAAGGTCGAGTTCGTAAACGAAACTCAATATCGTTGTCCACTACAAAGGCCACCCCACGTCGTGCTTCGTGCTTCGGCCTAAAGAAAACCCCCGCACGTGCGGGGGCTGCGGGGGTGCTGGCTACGGCCCTGGGGACGGGGGAGGCGGTACGGGAGGGAAAGGGGGAAATCAGACCATACAACTGGGTAGGTCGTAGGGGAGTTCGTAGGAGGAAGCAGGGGGCAGTCGGTCACCATTTTCATTCCATACTGCCCACTACAGTATTTCGCTCAGGTATGCGGGAACCGGCTAGACCGGCATATGTAACGCCGGCGGTACAGCTACTTTTTTTTAAATATAACTTTGACCCTTCACTGCGACTACCGCTTGTTAGTACTTGGTTGGTTTGTTGCTGCACCAATTGTTTGAACAGAACAATGTCTTCAGTTGTAATTGTTGACTTCAATCATTGTTAAACAACCAAACAACCAAACACCCAAACCAAACCAAGCAGCATTGGGCTGGATTGATACTTGGGTGGGTGACCACCTGGGAATCTGGCTCTGTTGCAGACATAGGGCCTTAGGGCTTCGGGCAGATGACCAGGAGTGGTTAACGCTCGTTAAACCCTTTAACCTTTTGCTCCCCTCTCAAAAATTGATTAATACACATACGGGCTGTACAAAACGAAAATTGCTATTACAAAAAAAATAATTTTTGAGTGTACCAAATTAAAAAAAAAAAATCATATCTACTACAGCTTCAGACAATGTGTTTTGAAATTCCACTTTTAAAATATGCTAACTCCGTGTTGGTTAACTGCTGGGTATCATTACTATTTTAATCCGTGTCGTATGACTGCTGGGTAACGTTACTCCGATAATCCGTGTCGTTTAACGCGATAAGGTCATCCCAGTGGTTACATTATTATAATCCGTATCGTTTAACTCGGTAACATACCTATTATCCAAGTCATGTAACTGCTGGGCGCAATTCGTACAATTGCTAGCTGTAGTGGATCTTGTCATCACAATCAGTAGACTTGCACAGTAGAGAGCATGAAGCAGGTTTAATGCCATATTATGAAAACTGAAATAAAGAAACATAATGGTGTTACTTTAAAATGAAGCGCACTATAGACGCTTACTTTAGCTTACTTTAGGAAGTCTTAAGATGTCAGTACTGTCTTGTGAACAGGCCCGGACTAGGCAGCCCGAGGGCCCAAGTGCCATGACGTTCTTAAAAGAGGCCCTTAAACACAGATCCCTCGGAAGGGAGAATTTGAAATTATAATAAATACTAGCCTAATCCTGTCATTCAGTAATGGTGCCCGTCAATCCCAGACGGAGGGACGGGAGTGGTGGGAGGAAAAAATGATTTCCCGACCGGGGAAAAAGAAAAACTTCAATTTACCAGGGCCACCTGGTTGATATTGGTTTTTATTGCCTAAACGAAAATATGCATTACCTGCCTTATTTAGCATTTCCTTCCTCTTATGCTTTCTTTCCTTATCTCATGCTAACTTTCCCTAGAGAGAAGACTTGTTGGCTTCCCTGCCAGTCTCGTAGTATGAAGCGCCGTTTGGGAGTTAATTAAATCGCTCGCATTTATATAAAAATTTCTTTTTTCTGTGTGTTATAAAATATCCTCTTTATGGCATATATTTTTCTCTTCAGGTTATATACATTTCTTTTTAGGATATATAAAAGTGATACTGGCTGTTCACGTATATTTTCTTCTAGGATATATTATTTTTATCTTTAGGCTGCATATATTTCTTTCTAGGAGATTATAATAATTGTCGCTGCAGGTGACATATATTATTTACTTCTAGGATATACATATTAGGTTACATTTCTTTCTTTCTAAGACGTGTAATAGTTGTCACTACAGGTTGGATAATTTTAGCGTTAGGATACTTATTTTTTCGTTAGCGCATATATAATTTTGCTTCGCTTGCTAGGAAATATATTTTTCTGCCTAAGCGACAGTAAAGCATCTGCGACATCTGGTGACAACTTCCTAATCTCCCTAGTACGTGCCAATGCGTATTGTGATAAACAATATGGGAAGCTGGACTGCGCATTGAATTAGCATCCCAACAATTCCTTGGGGATCACACTCCGTAGTCTGCAAGATTGTTAGTCTGTCTCAACTCGCGCGATTTGAAGGGAGTTAGCGCCACCATATAAGAATATATTATATCTAACTAACTCTACGCCCTCATAGTGGTGGCACGAGAGTGAGACAGGGTTAGATTCCTACTGCGCTGTTCCTATTCCTACTAAACTGAAGCAGTTTTAGCGGTAAAGCAAACAATTTAAAAACGAAAAAAAAATATCGACTGTCAGTAACGAAAGCTACACGAATTATATTATGTAAAATCTATAAATTCGTTTTGCAAAATCGTAACATATTCTATTTTGTTACTCAGTAAACCAAATTGACTGCAAAAACATGGATGCATCTGTACGTATGAAGTAGGCCTACATAACTGCAAATTGAAGGTTGCAACTATACCCTAAATATCATTAAAAAATTTCTCATGTTCGTAAAGAAAAAAAATCGTTTAGTTTCCCATAGGAAGCGACAATCGGCCGACCGAAACGATTTTTTTTTGGCCCGTAAAACGTCATCAACCTGTTCTTACTGTTTTTACTTTTTAATTATTCAGCATCATTTTGGGCCTTTTAACATTTTCACACCCTTCCCATGTCCTGCACGTTTGGCGATACCATCGGGGGTCTTTGAGTCCCTCACAGGTCTAACCTTGCTTACTGCGCAGTAAGCAATTTTCAGATATTTCATTTAACCTTCTAACTATTACTCGGTGGGATTAGCTTGGCGAAAGAGCTTGGCGTTTGATATCACGACTTCACACGGCCGAAAAGCTTGGCGGGAATCCTTAACAAGTTCTGCTTTGGGGTAGATATTAAGTACTGAAACGATAAGCGTGTAACACTTAAGCATGTTATAATCTACTGTTGGATGACAATACAAACAAGCAATGGTTACACAATAATTTTTCACCTATGAGCCATTTCAGGGCTACGTGCTAGCTGCAACCCCCATTTTAGAAAAAGGCACTTCCCCATATGACGCTTTACCTGTCTACCGAAATTTAGATCTGGCAACTTTCCCTAATGAGCTGTAGAGGTGTTTTTATACCCTATGAAAATTAATATGGGAGCCTGGTGATTAGCTAGTTACTAGTAACACGCAACGTTACGGAGTGCACTTTTCCTCCATAAAGAACACGTTCCCACATTTTCGTGTTGAAGTTTTCTTTGTTACTAGACCCAAAACACCTGATTCAAACGATTTGCAAAGATTTTTACCGCATGTGGAATTTACACCAGTATGCTGAACTCACGTTTAAGTTAGTTTCAGTTAAAGACACAGTCTGCTAGTGAGTTTGAGTTTGAGTTTCTTTATTGAGCAGAAAGGGCCTTCGAGCCATGAGCTCATGCTACTAACTAACCTAGTTACTACTTAAACACTTAAACAAGGGGGCATTGAGCCGCCATCTGACAACAATTACACTCTAACAATTACGCTCTAACAATTAAGCTCCAACAACAATAAAACGTCTACTTGGCGGCGACACACTAGCTTGTGTCTAGATTATAATTCACACAAGAGTACATGGCCGGATTTTTATCCGGGTATTTGTGCGTGAGATCAACTGGTGCGAGATTTGTCAGCGCTGCACGTTACATGAAAATTTAACTAAAGTGTGCGTGGCCTATTTTGAGTTCGCCGCAGAACGAACACGGATAATCGATTGTACGTTTTTGGCAGCAGAGTGCCTTGTTGATATCCAAGATGGTTACAAAAAAACAATGGCCGCCGTCGATTAAAGCCGGCCCCTCCAGGAAGACGTAGCCGCTCATAAAATACTTCCGGGACTTACGATACGCCGCGCACACTAATAAATGCTGGTACCATCCATTGTTAGAATCGCAGAAGCGTAGAATCGTGGTCTTGTTATAATTAAGCTAAGCACAGACTGCACTGAGAAGCTCAGTATAAAAACGTTTCGAAATTCCGCATCCTGTCAAGAGACGTCGAAAAAAATAAGTTGTGGCTTTCAAATAACTACCATATGTCAGGCTAGTTTTTTTTTTCATATTTCGGCAATGTTTATAACTAGTTGACATTTTTTCCTTCAACTCAATATCTTGTTAGTATTGATTAAGTAGGCAGTTCTCATTATTAGCTTATTTGTGTCATTCGTTGACTTCTACTGTCAATTTCATCTATTTAACCGTGAAACATTACTATTAAAAATGAGCGAATACGTGTTTTTTTTTTT